>JALMGJ010000001.1:214077866-214192866 GCA_023362775.1 Charina bottae
ATATAGATATAGATATATACTCACTCACTCAAATTGGGAGCATCATTTTGGTAAAAATATCTTCAATCTTGTTTATTCTGGAAAAATGGTTTGGGTGAAAGAACCATTGATGTATAAAGATATTTGGCTCTAATATAGTTTCAATTTGGATCCATTGTTTAAAGGGATCTTCCAAAATTAATGGTATTACATGCCCTAACTTCACAGCTTGATAATATATTCTTAAATTGGATATGCCCTAGCCTCCCTGCTTCTGAGGTCTATTTAAAATCATTTTATTAATTGTTATTTTTTTTTGCATGAAAGTAAAAGCTTTTGTTTTGTTTTGTTTTAACCAATATCTCAAAACCCATTCTGGAATTTCTACTAGGAGGTACCGAAATAGAAGATTGAGCCTTGCAAGGATTTTAATTTTAACACTGCAATTCAGCCTAAAGTGTTAAAATATTTTAGTCCATCTTTTCATTTCCCTCTTTCCTTCTTCCATGTTGGTATATAATTATTGATATTTTTTTTCTTAATATTTCTGGTAATAGTCATCCCTATATATTTTAAAGATTTGTATACTATGTCAAAGAAATTACATAAATCACCTTTGGACTCTGTTCTTTTTTAAGTAAGAAAGAGAAGAGAGAAATTCTGTTCTTACTTCCTTGCAAGTAAATAAACTGCCTTCACCTATAGCTGAGTATCTGATGCTTTACATCTTTTTATCTTTATCACAACCACTGTGGTTCTTCTATTTGCATGATGGTGAAGTCACATATGGGTTCACACTGAACACACCAAGCAGCGCAATGATTGCATCACCCACTGTCAGCTCACCAATGCTCTGTAGCTTAACAATGCCTCCCTAGTCACACTTGAAATAAAATACAGTACTGTTTCCAGGACAAAATAAAATAATATAATTTGCAAAGGATGCCTAGAGAAAGTCATTCTCAGATTGGATTTCAACACAGAGTTTTGCAGAACGCTAACTAAATCTCTTCCAAATCTCAGAGAACTAGTGATTTTCCCAACCTCTTAAGAGCAATAAAATCATGCCAAAAAGAACCCAGCAGCATTCTTTCACATCCCAAAGCCCTTATGCCTGAGTAGCTGATGACAACTTCACAATTATCTAATAAGAAGGGGGAGAGGAGGGATTTGATTATTGTTTGAAGGAGTACCACTTAAGGAAAAGAGAGCCAGCTTGGTGTAGTGGTGAAGGCATCAGGCTAGAAACCAGGGAGACTGTGAGTTCTAGTCCCACTTTAGGCACAAAGCCAGCTGGGTGACCTTGGGCCAGTCACTCTCTCTCTCAGTCCAAGGAAGGAGGCAAAAGGCAAACCACTTCTGAAATCTTGCCAAGAAAACTGCAGGGACTGGTCCAGGCAGTTTCCAGGAGTCAACACTGACTCAAAGGAACCAAAAAAAAAAAATTAAGAAGTAGTAGGTTGGGATGAAATATGGAAGCAACCACTTTCTTTCCTTCCATGGCTAGAGAAGAGTGTCTCCAGACTTCTCCTCTGAAACTGCCAAGCTTCTTTGGAAAGAAAAACCTGTTTCATTCTTCCTCCACAAATGCAAATGCATCTTTATCGCAAGGCATCAAACCTTGCCTTTGTTTGTTTGCTCTCATATACACAGCCCCATCAAAATGTCTTTCCTGGTTTCAGAAAACAGCTTCCATCACAGGAAAGGTGTCACCTGCTGCTGCTAGCATGGTTTTGTTCTGGCCTTGAAAGTGACCCCTGCTTCTTGAAGACCATTAGTGGACTGCTAGGACCACTGAATGGATCAGAGCTTAGCAGTGAGGCAATAAGCACACAGAAAGGAGTTTTTATCTTAATAGCATTAATGAGCATGCTAGAGAAATATAGGTTATTGATCTTAAGCACATAGCCCACCCAAGCATAAAGAATTACACGCTTAGGCAACGTAGTTTCAAAAGTAAGTACAAAAATATTTCTTACATGTATTTGGTCCAGTTACATTCATTTCAGTAGAAAATCGGTTTCAGTTCTTCTTTTCTTGTTCCCTAAACTTTGTGGACCCCTGGCCCTATGTTGCTGCCAGGGCTGCAAGGAGAAAAGGGAAAAATATCCTGATTCTAGGTCACATGGACTCAAGATGGAGAAAGCAGCAGCATGCTGCTTCCTCCTCTGGTGGATGGAGGCAAAAGATAAAGAGGAAGTGGGAGGAGCAACAAAAAGCTTCCTTAGGAAGAAGCACATAGAGCAGGGCTTTCCAAAGTTTTCCCGCAGCAACACACCAACCACCGTTGGTGTGTCACCGCGGGAAAACCCAGAAGTGCCGCCATTGCGGCAGCGCGCAAAAACCCGGAAGCGCTGCTGCCGCTTTCAGATTTTTGTGCGCCGCGGTTGGTGTGTTGCCGCGGGAAAACCTGGAAGCGCTGATGATGATCAGCGCTTCTGGGTTGTGTGGCGACACACCAGACTGTGTGTGGCGACACACTTTTGTGTCGCGACACACAGTTTGGAAAGCTCTGACATAGAGAGTTTGCCTCCTAGAGCAATCACCCATATGCTAATGAGGCATGCTGATTTGCTGGAACCTCCAACACTTCTGCTCCTCTGCTCTGTATCACCTGGGGAATTATGTACAGGTAAAAAAAGCATTAAAAGCCCCAAAGCAAGAGAAAAAAGTTGACTTGCATGGTATGGAATCAAGTAATACTGCATCTCGTTCTTATACACACAAATATACACACTCTCCAACCATCGCTTATACACACTGGATCCAGCAGCTGCATTTAACTCAGAGTTAGGAAACAGACCCAGCTTATTCTTTGAAGGAAAAAAAAAACTAAGAGGACTAAACCTCTGCAGGGAATGCGCTCTATGTAGATGGGAAGTGTGCCTCCCATTGAATAACAGCAGGGGATAACTTGCTTTTTGTTGCAAAGTTTCCACCCTTCTACTACCTATTGATTCGTTTTCCTCAGGCAGTCCTCTATGCCACCCCATCCCCACCACCCCATGAAGTCAAACAATATAAAAGAACATTCAGGAAACTCTACTCTGAGTCCTGCAAAATTACATAACACCTCATTCTCTATAAACGATCAGTGTGTGGCCTGCGTTTCATTTGCAACTGTAAATGAAACAGACCTGCCACTGTGTTTATAATCCCCCTTAATTGAATTTCTGTGACAAAACCCAGACACAGCATTACTACCCCTCACGGTACTAGCAGCCCTGGGTCTTGGGCAGTCTTAAAAAAGATTAACAGGTATAACCATAAGTGGTATTCTTGAATAAAAACGGGGGACGTTTCCTCCATACACAAAGGAAAACCAGTTTAAAAGATCAGTGCGAAATAGGTTAATACATTATCCCAACCCACCTCACCTTGCCCCATTCATATTAGTTTTCTACATCACAGCTCCACAGTAAAGTCACATTGCAGGATGCATATGTGCATGGTCTGTGCTAAGACATGAACTTGAAATGAGCTGAAAACCTCTCCAGACCAGCCTCCCCAATCCCCAAAACAAGCTATACTGGGATGGCTTCAGTAAAATGACAAGTCCAGATCAGTACCTGACTTCATAAGGGATAACTGAAAATATAGTGAAAATACAGTGGGAAAACAAACAGAAAAACATTGGCAATTCCCTAACAGAGGAGCTGCTATAAATAAGCATCAGAACCCATTGCAAAAACAGAGATTAATACAAGGTCATTTCTGAACTGTAGGGTTATATTAATAGTCCATCATACGTGAAAGGATATCACTATGAGCTTTGCCCCCCGAGAAAGTTATTTGCTGCAATTTAATAACACAGTACACAAAAAGCACAATGGTTTGGCAGAATCAATCAAAAACATGGCACTCTTGGGCAGACTTCTATTGTGACTTTTAGAAATAAAGCTGATGGCATGCTGCAGGGTGACAGTGGAATATTCTAAATCAGAGTTAAAGTAGAATATTCCACGTTTAAAGGAACACCAGCTGAAGATGTGCATAGCTCTTCTTAATTTATGGTTGCAGAACATGCAAGTCTCCCCACAAAATCTGACTCTGTCTGGAAGAGGAATTGGAATACATTTAAAAATTACTTGAAGCTGACTCACAATGAGGCAGTCTTTTAATGTTAAACATGGTGCTGTAGCTCAAAATAGCATACTTTCAATTGCCTAAGTGAGCATCATTCATATTGTTTTATTATGTTGTTTTTGTTATTTATTTATTAATTTTCTATCCCGTCTTTATTATTTTTATAAATAACTCAAGGCGGTGAACATACCTCATACTCCTTCCTCCTCCTATTTTCCCCACAACAACAACCTTGTCAGGGTAAGGGTTTCTCTGAAAGCATTATCTTACTCTATATAATTTATTTTTCTATCCATGTGGTTTTCTTGGTAAAAATACAGGATAGAAAAATTGAAGTGGTCGATAGCTTTTTTTAGAATCAACCATCAACAGTAAAAGAACAAGCAGTCGAGAAATATGCCGCAGACTAGCACTAGGTAGAGCAGCCATGAAGGCCTTGGAAAAGATATTCAAATACTGTGATGGGTTTATACCTACAAAGCTCAGAATCATCCAAGCCATGGTCTTCCCTGTGACACTGTATGGAAGCGAAAGTTGGACTCTGAAGAAGCAGAATAGGAAGAGTGCTGACACCTTTGAAGTTTGGTGTTGGAGAAGACTCCTGAGAATACCATGGAAAGCCAAGAAAACAAACCAATGGATCATCAAACAAATCAACCCAGAGGTCTCACTAAGCCACAAACGACAGCCCCAAATTATCCTACTTCAGACCCTTTTGAAGACCTCTGGAGAAAGTTCTAATGCTGGGAAAGGTAGAAGGAAAGAGAGGATGAGAACGACCAGGTGCAAGGTGGGTGGGCTCAGTTACAGTGGCAATGAGTTCACCATTACAAGACCTGAAAGACCAAGTCAGGGACAGATTATCATGAAGAAAATCCATCTATGTATTTGCTAGGAATCAACAACGACTTGATGGCATATAATCAATCAATCAATCAGTATAATTTGCTTTTACTAGAAATAAGAGCAGAGTTTTTAATAAAGTCTCTTGTGGACAGGGGAGACTGTCAAAAGAAATTATCCATGAATTCCATGGTTTCAATTCAAAAAGGTACATGTCAAACAGCCACATAGGTTTACACAGCTAGAAATTCATCAACAATTGGGCAGGGTTGAGAAGTTCCCCTTTCTTTTTTTTTAACATATATATACAGTATATAAAGAATTTTTATTATAATAGGAGGGCTTCCGGTGGGAACATGGCCAACTGAGCAGCTGTGTCCGCGGGTTTTTCCTGAAGCCTTGGAGTGCTTTCACGGCAAAGAAAGTGCTCGGAATCATCCCAATTGCTCTCCAGAACGACGACTTGCAGCCCGAGAATCGCAAACAGCATCCGCGCCGATCGGGTAAGAGGCGCCGGGACACTGGGACGTCACCATGTCCAAGCCACGCTGCAGCCTTAAAGAGACAGTAAGTCGAGCCACCCCATTTCTAAATCACCCAATTTATATATTTTTAAGTTTATGTACCCCAAGAGAGGCTTTCTACAGCAAGGAGAAGCAATCTCTCTTGGTGCCTATCGTTATTTCTGGATTAATTTTTTTTTTAATTTTTAAACTCTGGCTTGTTTTCCCATTTAAATATTAAGGAGGATTGAGAATAAATAATTACCTCCCTGCTATTATTTTTGTATTGAATTTGAAGGATTTAATATTTTCCTACACTTGAATCTGCTGTTTTGAGTTTTCAGCTTTCTGCTCACTTTCCCTGGGAGCTGCTTGTTAGCATACTTTCTCTTGTATCAACAACTTTCGGGAAATTTCCATTAACTCATTAACTCCTACTCTCACTAGTCAAGTATCTAGGGGGGGCCATAATCTACTGCCTGTTGTGAGCTTTGTTCTGAGTTTAAACAGTTCTTTTATGATGTCTCTCAAACTATTCTGCAAGATATTCGGGACATTGCAGAAAATATCAGCTTTAAAATGTGTCATCTGGCTGAGGACATTGTGGAAGAAGATGAAGATTTTAACAGAGATAGAGATGTGTCTACTGATAGCAAGATTGAAGCCTTTGTTGAAATGCCAGGAGACAATTACATTTTGGTTTTGAAGGGGTAAAAGGGACTCTGAGTTGCAAATTACAAATCGAGTTGTTTTTCTGATGGAATGTTGTGGGAAAGACGTGGCTCTTTTCTGTGGGAGGTTTTTTGCTGAGAAGTCTGAGTTTCTAAGGGGGGCAGTTGGGCTGTTTGATCTCTGTATGAAAAATGCCTTGTGTGTAATATGGAGATATGTAAATGCTTTAGTATATTTTGAAGTCGGGTAAAGATTTAAGAATATTTATCTGGATTGATATTAAGGCTTGTATGATTCTATTTTTCTTTAATGATTTGGATTAAGATTTACTGGATTGCTTTTAAGATTCGTTTTATTTTTAAGATTTATAAGGTATAAAATTGTTTGGTTTTAGGTTTAATAGGGTTAAGATTGTTATAGTAATATTAATTATAAAAGTAGACAATTTATATGTTTTTATAATTTGATTTTTATTGTAGTGGACAGAAATGTATAGAATAGTGGTAGGAAGAAAATAATTGAATGTTTTTTGGGGGGAAGTTTTTGGAGATAGATAGATAGATAGATAGATAGATAGAGGTAAAGGTTCCCCCCCCCGCACATTTGTGCAGTCGTATCCGACTCTAGGGGCCGGTGCTCATCTCCGTTTGTTAGCCGAAGAGCCAGCGTTGTCCGAAGACACTTCCACGGTCATGTGGCCGGCATGACGCATGCAGAACGCTGTTACCATCCCACAGAAGTGGTACCTATTCATCTACTTGCATTTGCATGCTTTCAAATTGCTAAATTGGCAAGAGCTGGGGCGAGTGCGGGTGCTCACTCCGTCACGCGGGGCTAGAGATTTGAACCTCCGAACTTGTGACCTTCCGATCAAGCCTGGCGTCTTACCCAATGAGCCACCACGCCATATATATATATATATATATATATGTGTGTGTGTGTGTGTGTGTGTGTGTGTGTGTGTATGTATGTATGTATGTATGTATGTATGTATGTATGTATGTAAGGAGCAATTGTATTTAGTGATTTTTATAATGTGTTAATGGAATGATTTATAGAAATAATGTGATTTTGGCTTGATATAGAGCAAGGGATTGATTATGGAAATTGCTGTATATTCTTGTTGAAAGTCGGAAGTCACTTCTTTATGTAATCTTCAAAAAAAAATTTTCTCATGCTTCACACTTTTTTAGTTTTTTCTTTTTGTAGTTTTATTCTTTATTTCAAACTTAATAAAATTCTTATGAAAAAGAATTTTATTATAATAATAAATCTAATACAAACTAAAGTTAAAGAAAGAAGAGAAAGAAAGAGTAAAAAGTGCAAGGAAAAAGGAAAAAAGAAAGAGAAGAAAGAGAAAAGTAAGAATATAATAAACATAGAGAAAAGTTCATCACAACAAATATAAACAAATTTAGTGACTCTTCACCCCCTCTAAGCTTACAAACAATTATCTCTTCATCCCATATCCCATCCCTTATCTATAGGCAAATCCATAAAACATAATCTTTTCAGTCCTGGTGTCAGCAGAAAGTCCATAAAGGTTGTCAGAAGTAACAACATACCGTATTTTCCGGCGTATAAGACGACTGGGCGTATAAGACGACCCCCAACTTTTCCATTTAAAATATAGAGTTTGGGATATACGCCGGAAAATACGGTACTCGCCGTTTAAGACCTCTCCTGGCCAAGTGCAGCCACTCGCCGAGCGCGGGAGAAACACGGGGAGGGGGGAACGAACTCCGTTCCCTCGGAGCAGCCTTGGGAAGGGAGGGGGCAAAACGCAGTGGCTCCACGACGGGCTCCAAAGTCGCCCACAACGCTCAACGGGCGCCTCGCTTCGCCTCGCCTCGCCTTCCGTTGAGCGTTGTGGGCGACTTTGGAGCCCGTCGTGGAGCCACTGCGTTTTGCCCCCTCCCTTCCCAAGGCTGCTCCGAGGGAACGGAGCTCGCTCCCCCCTCCCCGCATTTCTCCCGCGCTCGGCGAGCGGCTGCACTTGGCCAGGAGAGGTCTTAAACGGCGAGTACCGTATTTTCCGGCGTATAAGACGACACCCGGCGTATAAGACGACCCCCGACTTTTGAGAAGATTTTCCTGGGTTAAAAAGTCGTCTTATACGCCGGAAAATACGGTATCTTGTTTTAACCTTGATCAAATAAACCAACTTTATATTCCTTCCCTTTACTTCTAACAGTCTTAATCTTCAGTTCATTCAAATATTGTCATAGGATTTGATTTCTCTTCATTTCTTCTTTATCCCATCTTGCAGAGTTCTTCAGGTCTTTAAGAAGCCTCTTTTGTAAATCCAACAAGAAAAAATTATCCAGGTCACTTTCTTGGTTTATTATTTGTATTTCCCTTTTGATTTTTAAAACTAGCCAGTTTCTCTTATATACCCAGTGAGACATCCTTTTCTAAGTTGTTCTTTTGGCCTGTTATTTGTAAATTCACTTTTGGTACCATCTCTATCTTGTCAGATAAAACTTGTTCCACACCTGTCATTTCTTCAATAACAGTTTGGTCTAGTGGTTAAGGCACCAAGCTAGAAACCAGGAGACTATGAGTTCTAGTCCCACTTAGGCATAAAAGCTGGCTGGGTGACCTTGGGCCAGTCACTCTCTCAAAGCCCAACTCACCTCACAGGGTTGTTGTTGTGGGGAAAAGAGGAGGAAGGCGTATTAGCTATGTTGGCCGCCTAGAGTTATTTATAAAAATAATAAAGGCGGGATAGAAAATAATAAATAAACAAACAAATAAACAAACAAACATATTTAGGACATAGTCTATACATAGAGGCAGACATCATGACTGACACTGATGATATTGTGGCTACTAATTTCTAGCTCCATTCTTCAAAAGTCTCCTTTAATATTTTCAATGTTATAATGTTTTGCATTATTTTGTAGGTCCCAATTAATTAACACAAAAGGTAGGCTTGTGTTTTTTCCCCTGCCTAGAATCTTTAGTCACCTCTAGTGTCCAGTTTTTAAAACCATAAAATTACTTATCCTTGTTATGTCTTGCAAAAACCAAAACAGATCTATTTCCCACAAGAAGCTGCTTGTTCTTTATAATTAATTCCAAAATCTTATTGTAAAAGTTTCTATATTCCAAATTTATCTGGACCTTAGTCCATTTATAACTTTCTAGGATCAAAATCTTATTTAGCTTTTTGCTGTTTATTTCAAATTCTTTAAATTCTTAAGCTTATGATTATTTTTTTCTTTCATTCAGGATTGAAGGCAAACTTACCTGGTGCTTTCAAACTTGTCATTCCCAAGGTCTCTAATAGCTTAAAAGAAGTTAATAAGCAATTTCCAAAGTGAGGTTAGTGAACCTAGTGTCCTTTAAAAGGCACCAACTGCAGTTATGAGCAAGATGGTTATTCCTATTGTCTCCCAGTGCTCATACCAACTGGAGACTGCTGTCCTGTGGTCTCCTCGCAGGGAGCAGCCGCCTGGAGCACATGTGGGAAATCTCTCACCCTCTCCTTAACCGGAGAGGTTAAAGGAACTGGTGTACTCACCAGGTCCTTGGTCTTTGCCACAGTCGTTGGCTCCGCTTTTGCGGAGACATCTTCAGTCCACCATTCCTCCCCCGGAAGCCCAAGAAGTTTCCCTTTCAATGTTTTGGAGGTTTCTGTTCTGCAAGTGTTTTGTCTACATACTTTCATAATGACTTCAATCTCAATTGGCTTCATTTGCCTTCATTAAATTCAAAATGTAGGCAAATATCACAACTGGATGGGGAGTATCAGGATGTCATTGGTTTAGTGACTAGAAGCATCCTTATATATAAAAACTGAGGTAGAACATACAGTAAGTAGAATAAAAGATAGGCACTGAAGCAAGAGCAAGTAAGTGTAAAGCTAACAGTCAACAGAAGAAAGAAATGACCACTCCCAGAATTATAAACTCTATTAAGAAGAGTCTGCTACTCCTGTCCAAAGAAAAATGAGGAGCTAAGCATTCCTTTCAGGTTGAAATCCTACCTGCCACCAGGTTAACCCAGAGGAAGAAGTGTAAATGCTCATATGACAACCACAGATGTCCATGGGGAAAGCCAGAGAGAGCAGGTGTCAAATGGCATGAGTTACAAACTGTACACCATTTATGTCATGACACAATTCGTGCAAATTACATTATTTGCATCATTTGTGCAATGGCATCAGGAGGCACATGGTGGTATTGTGACTTCTACCAGACCTCTTCCAAAGAGCCAATCAGTAGATTTTTGCTTTTACCATTGTACGGTGGGGTTAGGCAATCTATCACAAGGAGTTGTCAACCATCAAGCTTAGGGACCCGTAAACAGAATCCTGCTTTCATGTACATGGCTCACAGATGGATAAGGCGTCAGCTTCTCCCCAGACTACGGCTCCTGAGAAGCATTTTTAGCTATTTCTAAACAAGATAGTTCCTTTTCTGCTTTCTGCAGTGACTGGTAGCTCACACCTGTGTGTGACACTGCTGATTAATTCCAAAAGCCACCTCTTGCCAATTGCTCAATGAAATCATTTTGGGCTCACAGGTGATATGATGAGTTATCCCTTTGCACCCAACCGTTCTCCCAACATCTGCTGCTAAGTATAATGGGGGAGGGGGGAGTATGTGCCTTGTAACTCAGAGATGGAAGCCAACATCCCACAAAATATAAGCGGTGGAGATTAACCTGCTTCTTATATAGTATTCATGTGGCAGCAGCAGACAAAATAGGGAAAATGAAGAAGAGCGATGATATGGCACAAACCGAAGAAGTATCTATTTTTATGTACCTGAAACTGGCAACAAGGTTCCTAGGTAACTGGTTTCACCTTACTAAACTTGCTTTGTAAAAAGCAGAGTTTTTCTAGCGCCAGCCCAGCTCCTGATTACTAGCTTGAGTTACAGGACTAAGCTATATTAAGTTGCTTTAAAAATAAAAGACTTAAACAAATGGGAAATAAGCAATCTAGAAAATGAAAAGATGTTTGGATTTTATGAACCATTTTCAGAGAAACTCTTGTGAATGCTTCAATTGTTTGAAATTGAAGTGGTTCCCATCAGGAAAATAAATCCCATCAGGGACACATGTGTACACTCTCATACACACATTTATGTATGTCTCACTCAACTTCATAGCATTACTAGGGAATTCAGTCATCAATCCTCTGATATCTTCCTTTGCACTTGTCACATTTAATTTCTTTTCCCACATTAAAACTCTCCCTTTCATTAAATAGTTTCTCTGTTTAACTTGCCAAAGAACTGCCAATGGGCCCCTCATTTTATAGAAGAATAGGCCAATTTTACCACTGGGAGAAGGCTTTTAATGTACCATGGTGAATGTACAATGAAGTGCAGCAATTTCCCTGTATTAATGATGACACTATACACAAACTGGGGAAAACAAAATTGTGAGCAAGTTTAACGTTGCACAGATTTTCTATAGCCTGGTGTATTTACAATCAATAACACAAAAGTGGCCATTAATGAAGATACGGTAAGAATTTATTGTCATAGAAAACCTTGAGCTCAATCACTAGACAAATAAATCTGATTCACATATGCATGTACAGTATTCAACTTTCATTTCATCAAATTGTGAGTTTCTCAATAAGAAAGATTCGTGTTTCTGAGTTGACTTTCGAGGATATAAATGCTCTGGCTAGAATCTTATATCTAAAATGCTTGTTAATCATACACCAATCAATGTTTTCTACAGGCGCCATTAGAAGATTGAATGGCCCCTGCAGAAATATTTAGTCTAAGTCTAAATCACCAAGAGCACATCATCATTTAATGTAGACCTGTACAAAAGCAATAGTCTCTCTGAAGAAGGGAAAGAATTTTGCCCATTTACATTCTTCTTCCAAAAAAACTGCTGACATGAGAAGAGCACTTAAAAATACTTTTTAAAAAAAGCAGTGAAACGTTTCATGAAAGAAAATGGCCCAGCCTCACATTTGTGTCTGGACTACCCTGACACACATACCTAAATTCTATGCTGTTTCAGTGAACCCAAGATGGAACCAAGAGATGTGTATCTATACTTTTATTAGGACTTAAAGAAGTTATCTTAATACCACTCTCTTCATGGGAAGCAACACTACCCCTTTCAATCACAGGTCTTCTCAGATAGGACCTCTGACTCTGACATCCCTATTGTAGGCAGCTACCCTTTCTTCTCATGGATCCCAATTTACGTTTTTCTTCTGGAAATCTGGAATCTAATCCTACTATCCTACATCTCAATCAATTGTATTATTTATTTATTTATTTATTTATTTATTTATTTATTTATTTATTTATTTATTCATTCATTCATTCATTCATTCATTCATTCATTCATTCATTCATTCATTTCATTAAATTTATTATAGCCACCCAACAGACTCTGGCCAGCTTACAAAATCTAAATCAAAATGATTGTACAATAGAGTATGGTTCTGATTTGCTCATATCATTAAAAAAAAAAAAAAACCTCTTTAGTCTGAGTAAATTGTTGACAGAAAAGCTCCCCAAATTTCCACTGTGAAGAAGGACAAGCCATTCTCCTGGAGATTGGTAAATATGACATACAATATTATATCAGGGCCTATTGTGAGACTAGGCTGAAGCTGCCGTAACATAAAGATGAGGCAGGCACCTAAGCAGAGAGGACAAAAGGCCAGGAATCTTGTCTATGGGATCCCTTTCGGGAGGTAGATACAGTAAGAAGGAAGCAAGTTGTTAAGGAAACAAAAGGAAAAATGTGTCACCTGAACCAGACAGAGGAAGATGGGCCTGAGCACATGGAAACTCCCACCCCATCAACAGCTACCAGACTTGTAAATTAACAAGGCAAGAGTAGCTGCCAGTCTTGTGAATCAACAAAGCAAGAACTTTTGGGGATAAAAGGGGTCCCAAATGTAATAGTTGCAGAACTATGCTTAAAATAAAATAGTCTCACAGCAGAATCTTGGAAAACTACTTTACTTAAAAGTTACTGCATACAAGAGAAAGTTGCTTCTGGAGAAAAGTGCGGGCTTCCCTCCGTTGATATATAGTATGTCCCCACAACCCCTCCCCCTTTCTCAGGCCACGTTGATGGTACTTTCATTTCTTCAGACACTCCATGACCTTGGTCTACCACTGGCAGATTGCAGGCAAAAGTATGCAGGCACGGCCTCTTCCCCCCCTTAACTCCTTCAATGCATGACCTCTGATGCAGAGCTTCAAAGCTGTGAAACTGGGATCATGACACCAAAGCCCGCCCACTCCTTGAGTCGTTCTTGGATCCAGATATGGCGGCTTCCATCCCTCTGGCTAGTTGCCTGGCAGCCTAGTTGGAAGGACGTGGATAAGTGTGGATGTGTGTGTTTGTGTGTGTGCATGTGAGGAAGAGCAAATGTATCTTGCAACCAGTAAAGTTTGGCTGTTATTTTAAATTCACTGTGTCTCCGTGTATTACAAAGAACCTGCTGTGCCTCAGTGTTCGGTTGGAAGTAATTTGTGTGTGTAATCCTAATTATTTCCATGGCTGTTGACCAGGGCTGTGGGTCTTGTCTGCTCAAGCCGCACCTATCTGGAAAACCGAGGTAGAAAGCAAGGGGGCCAGACAAGATCCGCGTGCCTCAACAGTCTGTGAGTGTGTGAGTGATTGACCATAAGCCGAACCTGGGAGAAGCGTTGTGTAAAACTATCTGCAGCATATAGACTTTGAAGAAGCAGGATAGGAAGAGTACTGACAACCCTAAGCTTTTACAATTACCCTCTCTGCTTCCACCTTTCCCCCACAGGTGCATGCACGCATGCACGCATGCACACACACACACTAAATTCTTTCTGTTCTGCCTCTCATGTTTTTCTCTTTTGCACAATTCCCTTTTCAGTGTTTCATAGTAGTTGTTCTCCTCCTCTTGGGTCTCCATCCTTTTCCTTCTCCAACATACAGCTATAATACATCCCCTTCCTCTGGCCAGCTTGACAGTGAGTGCCATTCTGCTATGATGTTATTACCCAACATTCGTTCACAGCCATCCTTCAATACAGGCAATAAAGCCAATCAAACAAGTTGAATCCCGGTGCTTCTTCACAGTGCGATATAAAATATGCAGCTGCTTAGTTTGGGGAGGCGGGGAGAGAAATACTTGCCAACATCCACTTCCAGATTTAGTTAAAGAACCCATTATTGACTTCTGTCCTCAATAACCAGCTATGGATTTTAGCCAGATCTGCAGTACAGATTACTTCATTTACCTTGTACAATTGACTGTGCAGAATGTCTGGTTGGTAGATCAGCCAATTCTTCTGTAACAACAAATGGTAATGTCTGCCCAGTTCTGATTCATCAAGGCCTAAAGTGAATGGCTGCTGTTCAGCGTGACCAATTTTTTTCCCTTAAAAAAAAACCTCTCTCAAAATTATACGTTTTCTCATTGTAACTGCATCTTTTTTTTTCTAACCAGCACATTTTGCACTGCTTTTCTAATTTTTCAAGCCGTCCATCAGAATCCATCATCTATAGCTATTGTCAGGAATCATCATAAGTTTAGCACATTAATGTTATACTTAGGCCAATTCTAGCCACATTATATGCTGATGTAGATTTATCACATGCCTCACATGAATGCAGAAATGTAGAAACATAAAACCCAAATACATGTTAAAGTACAAGCATAAGATTATGCTTCATTCTTGCTTCAAAGTACAATCTGGAAAATACTAAATGCCCCTAATCCCTTCTAATCTTCAGAATCTCATTTTAAAAATTTATCTTACATGCCTTTCTGCTAGTGATGGACATGGACTTGATCTTTCAAATTAAGTACATTCTCATTTTTACCAGTAGATTCAACACTTTTCAAATGTATCGCTATTACAATTAATGGTCCTGTTCACATGTTCAAGGTATAGGAAGGGTGCAAATAAATGTTTCCATTTTCCCCAACTGATCCTCCATTATTCCACCATACACTGTTCAAATAGCAAGTTGACATCATTTCTGTAAAATCATTCCCACAGTACTTTTAATTTCATCCATGCCAGTGTAGTCTTGACCCCTAAAATTATTCTTCCTGAGGGATTTATCCTGTGGTTCATAGCACAAGCTTGCCTGACAAGAAAAAAAGCCTTCCTAGAAGGGCGGGGGGAAGTGTCACCCATTTCTATCTTCTATCATGTATATGTGTAAAATAAATCAATTCTCATACCCTTTCAATCATACATTTTGGTACAGAAGTTTAGAAATGGTCTCATGCATCTGAAAAATCCATAAAATTTAGAGAAGCTTTGATTCTGCAGCGCAAGGAACTGCATGGTTTTAAATTGATCTTTAAGATAGATCTTTAAAATATCTGTCAGTGAAATGTATTTAATGAATTTAATTTAGAAGCCAATATTTTTTTTAAATCACCACATGTACAGATTTAAAAGACAACAGATCTAGCAATAGGCATCCAAGGAAGAAATTTCAGAATTGCCTTAATTACTGTATGCTCTTATTCTGAAGCATTTATAAAAGTAGCATGAGAGAAAGATTCTGTATTCAATTCCACACACAAATGGTTTTCTTACTCTCTTTTGCTTTTCTTTATAAGGAAAGCCGGCTGGGTGACCTTGGGCCAGTCACTCTCTCTCAGCCCAACTCACCTCACACGGTTGTTGTGGAGAAAATAGGAGGAGGAAGGATTACTAGGCATGTTTGCCACCTTGAGTTATTTATAAAAATAATAAAGGCGAGATAGAAAATAAATAAATAAACAAACAACCTACTTACCTAGCTTTCTATATCTAAATGTTCTGTGAAACATTTAGAGCACTTAAAGATTTCAATGTGCAAATTGATAATCACTGTGAAATACTGGGAAAGGCTAAGAAAAATATTTTGTCATCCTATATGAGCTATAGTACAAAACAAGTTGAATACTGTGACTTTGGCATAACTTAAACAGGAAAATGATATGTGGGACACAAGGTTAATGAAAATAGATTTGGATTTGATATGGAATAAAGCTGATATGAGAAATTGTATAAACACATAAAAATGTAATACCAACTTTTTTATAAGATGACATATTTCTATAATTGTATGTATGAATATGTATGTATGAATATTATAAGAATTGGCCTATTATGTGTTAGGTTATGTGTTATGTTAGGTTATGTATCCAGTTTAAATGGACATTATCCCAAGGAGTGGAAATTATAGATAGATTTTTCCTTTATGGAGAAAAATGTGTGTGTGTGTGTGTGTGTGTGTGTGTGTGTGTGTGTGTAGATAATGGGATGATGAGGTGGAATTAGAATTATGTTATGACAGGATGACATATTTTTACAATATTATGTATGAATATGTATGTATGAACACTGTAAGAATTGGTATATTATGTATTATGTTATGTAATATGTTAGGTTATGTATTAGTGGAATATATAGTCATAATATGAATAAAATATATAGTATTTTATTAGAATTAGAAGTAAATAAGGCTTTTATTTGTTATACTAATTGGATTTTATTGAAGATACAAATACAGATATAAAAATGGAAGGAGCGAATAAAAAATATTAAACTGATGCAGCAATGAACATTTAACTGTTACTTCAAGGAGTGGAAGCTAAAGATGGACTATTGGAAGATAACAAGAAAGGTGAAACTTATATGAAGATCAGAAGATTGGATTATAGAAATTAAAGAGTATATGATAAAGAAAAGTTCCTGTGTATTGTATGAAGGACTAACATTTAAAGTTAAATATTGTATTTAAAGTTCAAAGATAGATTGGAGGACATCTATTTTCTATGTTTCCTTTGTTTATTATTTTTTGACTTCACTTTTTCTTTACTTTTTTCTTACTTTGTATTTCTATTTCTTTTTTCTGTTTCAACTTTTAATATGTATTTTAAAATTCAATAAAATTTATTAAAAAAAACATTTAGAGCACTTAGATTACATTTGTTCATAATTAAGGTAAGAATTTTACTTGGTCGGTATCTGGGGCAATAAGGAAAATATGGTTAATCAAGGTTTTAAAACCAGTATGTATACTTTGTGCACATCAATAAAGTAACATACTTAGGTTTGATTTTTTTTTTTTTTGCATTCAGAATATAAACAAATTTGTGGGAATTTCTTCATTTGAAAATGTTACATTAAGCTCTTTCTTGCTCTTTCATCTTCATCATATACAGGTGAGGCAGGGGACATTTGGACGCAATGTTTAAATACATGTGGATACAAAGGCAAACAAGAAAATGAAATTCAATTCAGAGAAAGTAGGGAAAGTGGAGAGAAAGTGTATAGCTCCTCCTCTCTAAACTGAAGGGGGATCAACTTTCTTGGGATGGGGGCTGTTTCCCTGAAGGGACAGATGGCAGGCATCCCCAGTGTTTTAAAAACATTATAAGAGCTTGGGACATACCTTTCTACCCTCATTCCTTCCAGCAAAACATCCCCTATTATATGTCTATGAAGGTTCTCAGTCATCCAGGTGGAATTGTCTGTAGCTTGAATCATGTCAACTGGATTTCTATTTTCTCAGTGGAAACGTTTCGCTCCTTATCCAAGGAGCTTCTTCAGTCTGAGCAAAGTTAGTAAGGGAATCCTTAAATATGTTTCTAGGTGGCTGTGTGACCTTGCACCTGGGGCTAGGTCATGGTTATTTTGAGATGTTATTTCTAAGTCACTTAGAAACTTAAGAAACTTAGAAACTAAGTGACTTAGAAATAACATCTCAAAATAACCATGACCTAGGCCCAGGTGCAAGGTCACACAGCCACCTAGAAACATATTTAAGGATTCCCTTACTAACTTTGCTCAGACTGAAGAAGCTCCTTGGATAAGGAGCGAAACGTTTCCACTGAGAAAATAGAAATCCAGTTGACATGATTCAAGCTACAGACATCCCCTATTATACCTACCTTTGTCCTTTTTCTGGAAAGGCAGGTGTGTTTCCAAATAAGGCACTGAGCCACAGCAATCAAAGAAAACCCATGGGACCCATCTGAGGCCTACAGTTATTCTTGAAAAAAAAGACAGAGGTGATGCTTTGCAGAATGTCAGCCTCCATTTTTAAAAATTAATTCAATTCTCCTCTGAATTACTTTCATTTTTTAATGATAACCAATGTTATCTTTAATTATTTTTCACAGAAATGGCATGAGGAGCAGGGAACCTAGTGAGCATGTAGAGAAGTGTCTGTGGGTACACTGGTACCCTCAGAGATTACACTTAGCCTTGGGGGCCTGAAGCACTGTTTTTAGCTTACAGCCGCTACAACGTGATCAAGACAAAAACTGGAATTATCAACCTTCTTTTAACCTCTCTTTTGGATTACAACAGTGATGGCATGTGGACTTTCTTCGGAAAAAATCTGGAAACATCTGTTTCAAATCAGGACAGTAAGATGGTTAAGCAGTTTTCAAACTAGTTCTAGACATGGTTCCAGATGCCAGTATTAAACTTTAAAAGGCCTAAAGATAGGATATTTCAAGGATCCTCTCCCCCATATAATTATCCAGACTCTCAATCCGTCTTCTACTCTAGGTGCCCTAACAAAAGTAGTAAGGTAGATGGTTCCTCCTGAGATGAAGATTCTGACAAAGAAAAGGTATGCATACAAAGTCCTGGCTCTCTAACTTCCAAACTTTACACACAGAAGGTAATGTTCTCCAGTTACATTCATCCAGAATCTACTAGGAATGGGGCGGGCTATACCTATTGTGAAGTAAGTAATAACATATACTTGACTATAAGCAAAACCCTCTATGCATTCAAGAAGCCTGATAAGGTATTTGTTGATGGTTAGTGTACAAATGATGTATATAAATAAAACAAACCAAGGCAAAGCAGGTAAAAGCTTCTTCTTCATCGGTGACTGATTACCATGTAGATTTAGCTCTACAATTCAAACATTTAGAATCCTGAGTTAATCTTCATATATTAGGAAAGCTTCCTAGAATTAATAATTTAATATCTGCAATGAAGCGCCTGTCTTCAACAAATGGAGGAAACTCAGATAAATGCCAACTATGTCCCTCAACTTGTTCCCTATTGTTACAAATAGGAAACTCTGACATATGGAGATGCAGGCCACCCATTCACAGAGCAGCAACTCGATTTGTGTGAAACAATAACAACATAAGCCCCAACTCTTCCCAGGCATAAGCCTATCAATCTAAGTGAATGTGCTAAATAGTCTTTTTATTACAAACAACAGACACTCTACAAATAGAGCATCTGCAGAGCATGGGTGCCTAGGAAGGAAGGGAGGCAAAGGATAAAACATGCATGGTGACAACATTACGCAAATGAAATGACTTCCATATTTGCATCAGATGTTGGGACACAAATAAGGGTAGCATTACATGATGATGTCACCACATGTGTGTCACCCTTCTGGTGTCATTGCAGTTTGCCGTGGATGCTGCTATTGGTGCAGAACATCTTCATAATTATAGTTTATTAAATGGTTGAACAACTGATTTACTTTGGGGGGAAATGGTAAAAACTGGCAGAGGTTCCCAATTACTCGCACAAAGGTCCAACCGTGATGTGTTTTTTGAATTTTCAATTAACTCTCTAGTCTGTTATTTTCTCAAATAAACTTTCCCTCAAGGAAAATGTTCCCATCCATTGATTAAAACAGTTTTCAACGACCACAATTAAGTTATCTGATAGTGTCTGAGAAAAGTCATCAATTGCTCCTGAAATAAAAAGGTGAAATCAATGAGTTTTTCATTACAGGCTACTGACTGACCAAACAAAATAGAGATCCAATAAGTACATTAAGTAAGCAGCATAATAACGTACACCAGGAGGTCAACTGGGCACAATATATAATCAGCTACGCACATAAACTTAGACAGGTATTTATTCGTCAATAGCTCCAAAATTAAGGATAAACATCAATTAAAGACAAAGAAATGAACCAAAATTCTCAAAAAGCTAAACGATTCACACTTTGCCCTTCAAAATCCAATACAGATAACAAAATGTTATAGGCCTAAGGAAAGTTATTAAAACTTTGCTGAGAGACTTTAACAGTGGGTCCATAAGACCTGGCAACTTGTGAAATATCCCCCATCTGGAGCCTGTTCTTCCTCCCCAAAATGATGCATGTTAACATCAAATGCAGGCAGCACTAAGCAATTTCAGTCCATTTATTCAGAAGTGATAAAGCTAGTAGAGAGAAATGGGTCCCTTAGCAGCAGCACTTACAATGAGCTGATTTTACAACACATAGTAAGAGAACCTAGAAATTACAATGCTGTACTTCGAAAAATAAGGAAAGATCTAACAAGATATGAGTGGGGAAATGGAGAATTGAGAAATGGAAACTATGAGTGGATTCAGCAATAAGAATGGAGTGACACGGAGCTCCTTAAAGTTAGATGACACCTATAAGATGGCAGCTGTGGGTGAAATGGAAACTGGAAGAGAAAATAAGCAGTAGGAAGAAAGGAGAAACATGCATGGTTGAACCCTAGCCACTATTCATTGGACTTATTGTTTTGGTTCTATCATCATCATCTTTATTAAAATAATAAGAAGGATTTATTCTATTGGGGACACACAGTCATCTTAAAATACTATTACTTCCTGCAAAAACAGCCCTTAATTTGCATATATTGGGCCTTCCAACATCTCTCTCATACCTCCTCCAGAAAAGGAAAGCGGATTAGTGTTAGCACATTGAAATAAGCTACTTGACTCCCCAAAAACGATATAGAAATTATATATGCTAATCCTCCAGGTTCACACAAATCCTGTCAGCCCTTTATGGTAGGCAAGGTCAAGAAACAGAAGCAACAGGGATTCCAGGAATGCTCTTTATTTTTGTGGGGTAGGATAACAGTACTGTAAAAGTCTTTCAGAGTTTCTCTCTGTCCAAGCAATATGGCATATGGTGGAGCTTCTCACACTTTCCATTTTACCAGGATTGACTCACCATTAAGGGAACTCCCTTAAGCTTTCACTGTTCTCTTCTTCTTCCTTACGGCCAAATCTACATTCTTTCACAGGGCTTATAGTCTAGTACGTGAGCACCACCTGGTATCTTTTAGAATATTTTAACTGTTTTAAATAAGTGAGAAGGTGGCTCATTGAGAAACAAAGCACCAGCTTCTAGGACTGGATGGCTGCACCAATGCTTTGATTAGAAATGTGCTCGCTTGCCCAGAAAAGAGGTAAAAATAGGTAGGAGTGGGAAGCACCCCAACCTGCTTGGGAGTCAGTTTGCCTTCTAGCAGCCATTTTGTGAATAAGTACAGGTAGTCCTCAACTTACAATCATAGTTACAACAGCACTGAAAAAAGTGACTTGCGGCTGGTCCTCACATTTACGACCATCACAGCGTCCCCTCAGTCACATGATCAAAATCTGGGCGCTTGGCAACCGGCATGTATTTATGATGGTCGCAGCATCCTGGGGTCACATGATCGCTATTTGCGACCTTCCCAGCCAGCCTCCAACAAGCAAAGTCAATGGGGGAAGCCTGATTCATTTAGTGACCACGTGATTCACTTAATGTGATTTGCTTAACAGCCATGGCAAAAAAGGTCGTAAAATCAGGTGTGACTCACTTAATGACCACCTCGCTTAGTGATGGAAGTTCCAGTGCCACTTGTGATCGTAAGTCGTAAGATATCGTAAGATAGTGTAGAATCTCCAGCTGTTCAAAGGTTTGTGGTACTTCCTCCTTAATAAGAGAGCACACTTCGATCTGCACAATGGGCCAGGGCAAATAACCTGACCAGAAATCCCAGAAGTTCTAAATGTCAGAGTTGGAGGAAGCATTCGAGGTTTGGCAAGTTGGAGGTAGACCAATATTTAGAGCTTGTAAGGAGCAGCTCAGTTGGTAGAAAAGGCAAACAGCAGGCATTTGGTGGCTGAGGTGAGCTGCAGGGCCTGAATGGCCTTATACAAGCCTACTTGTACCTAAATGTACCTATTTATTTATTGAATTTCTATAACCAACATCAGGTTGTCAAGACCAGCCTAGGTCCCAAATGAACTTGGAGGAAGGGTGCAAGTAAGCAGAACCTCTGGACAAGTAGCAGATGGCTCCTAACTCTGAAAGGTTTGCACTAAGGCCGAAGGTAATAACAACTGGCCGATTGCTGGGAATGGCAGGAATGACGTGAAGCAAGGCCAAACCTAATAGACCTTCAGTCACCAAGAGGTTCTAACCAAACTTCTCACAGACTGAACTGTAAAAGCCTGGGGGAGAAATGGGGACACAGGAAAAAATCACTGTAACCTCTTAAAGAAAATCTTCAGCCGTAGATTAGATCCATTTCCGTGTGTGTGTGCTTATAATCAAAAGCTATCCAAAGAATCTGCTAGGGTCAGGAAAATATAGTAGGACTTTCATCCATGTCCAGCTGTGTCGCTGTGGCACTGAAATAATATCATGAGCTGGGGGGAAAAACTTATTTTTTTAAAAATCAACTGATATGTTACATATCTCCTGCAGGACAAATCTAACATTGTCACTGATGCAGTTTCAATGTTCTGACTTACTGTATGGCCGTGTTAATGAATTTATTTATTTTTGTTTATTTTCTATCCCGCCTTTATTATTTTTATAAATAACTCAAGGTGGGGAACATACCTAATACTCCTTCCTCCTCCTATTTTCCCCACAACAACCCTGTGAGGTGAGTTGGGCTGAGAGGGAGTGACTGGCCCAAGGTCACCCAGCCGGCTTTCATGCCTAAGGCGGGACTAGAACTCTCAGTCTCCTGGTTTGCTATTGGCTCCTTCCTAGGGCTGAGAGAGAGAGTGACTGGCCCAAGGTCACCCAGCCGGCTTTCATGCCTAAGGCGGGACTAGAACCCTCAGTCTCCTGGTTTGCTATTGGCTCCTTCCTAGGGCTGAGAGAGAGAGTGACTGGCCCAAGGTCACCCAGCCGGCTTTCATGCCTAAGGCGGGACTAGAACTCTCAGTCTCCTGGTTTGCTATTGGCTCCTTCCTAGGGCTGAGAGAGAGAGTGACTGGCCCAAGGTCACCCAGCCGGTGGGACTAGAACTCTCAGCCTCCTGGTTTGCTATTGGCTCCTTCCTAGGGCTGAGAGAGAGAGTGACTGGCCCAAGGTCACCCAGCCGGCTTTCATGCCTAAGGCGGGACTAGAACTCTCAGTCTCCTGGTTTGCTATTGGCTCCTTCCTAGGGCTAAGAGAGAGAGTGACTGGCCCAAGGTCACCCAGCCGGTGGGACTAGAACTCTCAGTCTCCTGGTTTGCTATTGGCTCCTTCCTAGGGCTGAGAGAGAGAGTGACTGGCCCAAGGTCACCCAGCCGGCTTTCATGCTTAAGGCGGGACTAGAACTCTCTGTCTCCTGGTTTCTAGCCCGTTGCCTTAACCACTAGACCAAACTGGCTCTAAGGAGCTTTAGCATTATACCCAGGATTAACTCAATTCTTATTTTTGGAATATGTCTGTACTACTGCTGCTGCTTTTTGCTGTGTCCTAGCTGGTCATAGACATGAACAATACCTCTGTAATTTCCCCTTTTCCCCTCCTTTCCCCCACCCGGTTTTAAATTTCACACTACTGTACTAAATAACCTGTGGGAAAAGCTGCCATCCAAACGCAGCTAAAGCCAAAGGATCTTGTGGAAACACAAGATGCTAAAAAGGGTGTTGTCACAGGTTTAAAAATAAAAAAAACTGGAGAGCTGGTCTGAAAATACTCACCACCACTGCATCACCAGTATCTCATGTTGAAGTCCATGGTCTGTTGTTGTAATCCTGCTGCTGCCTGCAAGAAAAGCAAGCACTATGAAGTGTGTGCTGGGAATTAATCAATATATCAAATATCAGCCGAACTGGATCTTGATTTCACCAATATGTAAACCTAATCCTGATACCAAACATAGACATATCATAAAATCAGATGGACACTGGTAGCTGAAATCCTTAAAGGTTCCTTCCTGAAGTTGTGCTTCACAAGAGTCCTTGTTATTCATACATTACCTTTACATATGCACACACAACAATTTACAGCTAAGATACCTTCACCTCCCATTTACAGGCTTAGGCTAGGAAAAGAGTGAGCTGAAACATGAAAAGCAATTCTATTGCCCTGTAAGTGCAAACACTAACCCATTTTTAATAAGGTACACGTAACATTTTCCCAAAAGCAACACAGAACAACTACCCAGAGCTAATAATTATTCTTAGTCAATAGAGGAAGTCAATATGCCCAAATCATAGATATAAAACAGCTCTGAGCTCAACCCGTTTCTTCTACCATATCTATCCTGTTTTGCTACAGACTTCATACTAAGATCTGATGAGAAGGTTAGTATGTTTGATTCAACCTGCAAATCGGGGGATACCAATAGAAGGGAGATGTGCAATCACATTCAGTCACACACACTCACACTCTTCTTCTTCAGTCCTTAGGACTCAGTGCATGAATATCTCTTGATAACTTTCTGTGGCTGCCGAAGGCTTATGTGAATCACCCTCACAGCTTTCACTCCACATAAGTGGGCAACTATCTGCACAGGGATAAGAAAAAGAAACAAAAACCCACAGATATCTGGGCTTTCTTGAAAATATCCCTTGCTCCCAGGTATGTATGTATGTATGTATGTATGTATGTATGTATGTATGTATGTATGTATGTATGTATTTCTTATTTTATTTAAATGGCCACTCATCTCACAACAGTGACTCTGGGCAGCATATAGAGATTAAAACAACAGCTACAACCAACAACCCATGATGCCTGAGATAAAAACAATAAACCCCAATCACAAAAACCATATCAGCAGCAAAGCTCACCTAACCCGCTGGCCCAAATGCCTGGGGAAACAACCTTGAGAAAGATGGGTTGGGGCCTTCCAGATCTCTGGGGAAATACTGTTCCACAGGGTAGGCACAGCCACAAAGAAGGCACTTATACCTAGACACTCATTTTCAAAGCTGGATCTATCTCTAAACTTCTTCAGAATTTTCTCTATTCAACATTTTTTAATCTGCACCATTATGAAGATTCAGAGACAGCCCAGCACAAAAAGACACTGGGGAGTCTTTGGTGCTCTCTGAGCCTTGTTGTTTTCATGCAGACGTTTCATTGCCAGGCTAGGCAACATCTTCAGTGCGAAAAGGGAGTGGAACTTGCTCTCTGTTTATATACCCTGGCTTGTCCTGCCTGTGTTGGTGGGGGTCTTGTACTCTCCTTGGTAGTTCCTTGATTGGGCTGTTGTGTGCTGTTTGGGTGACTGACTGAGTTAATAGTTCCTTGATTAAGGTCTATTGTGTTGTTTGATTGCTCCTCTGCTGCTAATCTCTTCGATTGGTACAAAAAGACACTCCCTGCCTGAAGAATCTACCCTTGCTGATTTGATATCTTTATTTTTCCATGAAACTGAATTTCTCAACTGATCAGATGGAAGAATATTTTCTTTCCCTTGGCCTATTGCTTCACTAACTGAACATTTAACTAGGGGTGGGCAACCAGAACCTTTCTTTCTTTTTTCTTTTTTGCTGCCTGCTCCCCATCACCCTCTGGCCACAACAGCTCAAACCTGAAGGCATGGTTCCTCACCAATCCAAGGTAGGAAATGCACAAAAACTGTAACACAAGCCTTTAAAAAGGCTTAACGTTCTTTTAAACAGCCACAATGATAACAATCCTTAAACCCCAGAAGGAAAAAAAGGCCATCTAGGCCCTACTCAAATAGGTGTCATAGTCCTACCCACTTTGTACCGTCACATACCCACTGCAGCCTTCCCAGAGATGTTAAGCAAAATCACTGGCTACCAAAAGGTTGTTCACATCAAATGCAAATAAAAAGAGGACAAGATAAATTCAGGCTTATTAAGGCAAGTGGTTTGTGTAGAATAAGCCCAAAGAAACTAGCTACATTCATTTGGGAGCCTGCTCCTCTAACTTACAGCAAACAAATTATTTAATACACACCAAATGGCAATTATACATTGTGAGTTGCTTTGCAAGAAAGATAGGAATTAGTTAACATGCACATTCATTCCCAACACTAAATTCTTAAAGAGCTATCTTCCTCCACTCAGGAACAGAAACATATGTGACCTTTGTATTCAATCCAACTCAACCAAACACAGCTCATTCTGAATTACATTGCGTTCTCGACGTGATTCAAAGCACTTGGCAAATAATTTTAAGAAATAAACAAATCTGAGAAAAATCTGAAACTCTCTAATGACCACTAAAGAAACAAATATAGCCTGAATTACAGCTCAACATATCTCAGCATCTCTTTTTTCCCAAGTATTACCATGCTTAAATAACTGGGGGGAGGCGGAATTCATTTGAATGCTACTCCATATCCAAAGCTTCCTCTCCCATAGAAAGTATGCATGGTAGAAAGAAATGTTTTAGTCCAATTAGGTCCCTAATGTGCTATTTTTCTACCCACACAAGTATACATCGATGTTTACATTAGGAAACCTTCAAACATTAACACTATATAACCAGCTATATATTTAAGCAGTCTAAGGCAGAAGAATTCTATTGGTGGAACTTTTTTTTTATAATATATTTTATTGAATTTTAAATATACATAGATAAAAGTTTGAAAAGGAAAAAGAAATAGAAATACAAATCAAAGAAAGAAAGAAAAAAGTGTAGTAAAGTAACTGGAAAAAGAGAAAGATGAAACATAGAAATTAGAACTTCCGATTTATCTCTGGTCATAGTGATTTAAAAAAAAGTCTCTTACATGCTAGGTCTATATATAACATTGTAAAACATTTCCTGTCTAATATATCAATTTATATATATTTTAATCTTCAAAACCCCATATAAGCTTTACCCCTCCTGCATTTTGTAAATAGTCCATTAATGGTTTCCACTCTTTAAGAAAATAATAATTTGTATTTTCTTTTAATAAACATGTCAATTTATCATTTTCTGCCATTTCCATTACTTTTAACATCCAGTCCTGTATTGTAGGTATAGTCTGATTTTTCCAATTTTGTGCATATATAAGTCTTGCTGCTGTAACCATATATTGCATAATTCTTGTAAATTTCTTTCCTATTTGTTCTTCTGTTATTCCCAATAAAAATAATTCTGGTTTATGTGGAACTTGAATTTGTAAAATATTTTGCATCAATGAAAGTATCTGAGTCCAAAATTTCTTAGCAATCTCGCAAGTCCACCACATATGATAAAATGACCCCTCTTTTTTTTTACATTTCCAACGTAAGTTGGAAACATTCCCGTACATTTTAGCTAACTTTTGTGGGGTCATATACCATCTGTACATCATTTTATAGAAATTTTCCTTCAAATTATAACACAAAGTAAATTTTAATCCTTTAGTCCACATATCTTCCCATTGTTGCATTTGAATATTATGACCAATATTTTTTGCCCATTTAATCATACAATCTTTAACTTGTTCCTCTACCATCTCACCTTTTAACAATAATTTATACATTTTGGCAATTAAATGGTCATCTGTCTCACATAGTTGTATCTCAAATTCCGATTTATTTTGTTCAAATTCAAGGTCTTTTTTGTCTGATTTAAATTTTTCTACAAGTTGCATATATGAAAGCCATTGGAAAGTATATCCTTCAAAAGCCAGTTCTTCTTTTGATTTAGTTTTATATTGTCCTTGTTCTTTTTTTAAAAGGTCTTTGTAAGTCAACCATTTATCTTTATCTCTTACTTCTGTTCTATAAAATGCTTCTTGTGTAGAAATCCATAAAGGTCCTTTATAACATAAAATTAATTTATATTTATTCCAAATTCTTAACAAAGATCTTCTGATATAATGATTTTTAAAATCCACATTAACTTTCACTTTGTCGTACCACAAATATCCATGCCATCCATATCTTAATTCATGTCCCTCCAAATTCAATAATTTTTCATTTTTCAAAACTATCCATTCTTTTATCCATACCAAACAGCAAGCAGCATAATATAATTTCAGATCCGGTAGACCCAGTCCGCCTCTTTCCTTTGAATCTTGCAAGACTTTATATTTTATTCTTGGTTTTTTCCCTTGCCAAATAAACTTAGAAATATCTCGCTGCCATTGTTTGAAAGGTTCTTCTGATGCCAATATAGGTAGTGTTTGAAAAAGATATAAAATTCTTGGCAAAACATTCATTTTGATTGCTGAAATTCTACCTAAAAATGATAATTGCAGTTTTTCCCAATGTTCCAAATCTTTTTTAATATCCATCTAAAGTGGAATATCGTTATTCTTGAACAACTTAACATTTTTAGTTGTTAAGTATACTCCCAAATATTTTACTTTTTCTTCCATTGAATATCCTGTTATTTCTTTCAATTTCTCTTGTTGGTGGTAATCCATATTTTTAGTCAAAACTTTTGTCTTCTGTAAATTCACTTTAAACCCTGCTAGCGACCCAAAGTCTTTTAATTTCTGTATTAATATTTCAATTCCTTCTAGTGGATTCTCCAAGGTAATGACTAGGTCGTCAGCAAAGGCTCTTAGTTTATAAACTTCTTTTTTAACTTTGATACCATGGATACCATCATCCTGTCTAATATCTCTAAGTAAAACCTCTAATACCAATATAAACAAAAGTGGAGATAATGGACAACCTTGTCTAGTACCTTTTTGGATTTCACATGGCTTACTAAATTCTCCATTAACAATTATTTTGGCAAATTGTGGAGTATATATTGATTTAATCCATTTTATAAAATTTCCTCCAAAATTCATATTTTCCAGTACTTTAAACATAAAAAGCCAATTTAAGTTGTCAAAAGCTTTTTCCGCATCAATAAATATCAAGGCAGCTTGTTTATCATAGTGTTGTTCCAAATATTCAATTACGTCTAATATATTTCGAACATTGTCTCGGATTTGCCTCTTGGGTAGAAAACCAGCTTGGTCTTGATGAATAAATGGTCTTGATGAATAAAATCCTTAAGTATATTCTTCATTCTTTCTGCTAATATCGTTGTGAATATCTTATAGTCATTATTCAATAGAGATATTGGTCTGTAATTTTTAGTTAATGTTAAATCCTATTGTTCTTTGGGGATCAATGTTATATGTGCTTCTTTCCAAGTTTCAGGCATAGTTCCTGTTTCCAAAATAGAATTCATAGTCTTCTGCAAAGGTAGACATAAATCCTCTTCAAAACATTTATAATAGGCTGCTGACAATCCATCTGGTCCAGGAGCTTTTCCACTACTAATTTTCTTAAAAGCTTTTGTCAATTCTTCTTTTGTTATAACATTATTTAACGTCAATCTTTGTTGGTCATTAAGAACAGTTAGTTTTTGTTTGTTCAAATATTCTTCAATCTCATCCAAGTTGACATCTTGTTTTTTATATAATTTAGAATAATAGTCATGAAAGGCTTTTTGAATATCCGTGTTATTCACCAGAGTTTTTCCTTCATGTTGAATATTAGTAATCAAATTCTTTTGTCTTTGTTTCCTCAATTTATAAGCCAGCCATCTACCTGGTTTATTTGCATGTTCAAAATATTTTTGTCTTGTAAATTTCATTTCAGTCTCTATCTCTTGAGTTAATATCATTGATATTTGCTTTTGTAAAAATTTAATTTGAGTGAGCAAAGTGTCATCCATTGGTTTATCTCTCGAATCTAACTCTTTACTTTTAATTTCATCTAAAATCAATCAAATTCTTTTTTGTTTTTTCTTCCTCATTTGAGCATTGTATTGAATAAAATAACCCCTCATATATGCTTTACTGGCTTCCCATACAGTTTGAATATTAGTGCCTTTGTTCAAATTAAAT
Source organism: Charina bottae (assembly GCA_023362775.1). Classification (NCBI taxonomy): domain Eukaryota; kingdom Metazoa; phylum Chordata; class Lepidosauria; order Squamata; family Charinaidae; genus Charina; species Charina bottae. Next base: position 214,107,657 of record JALMGJ010000001.1, read on the forward strand.
TGAAAATATTCTCTTAATTTTTTTTTACATACATCAACTACATCATTATTCCGTAGTAGCGACTCATTCAATCTCCATCTAAATACACTCCGTTTCACTTTAAGAGTCAACATTACTGGATTATGATCTGATAAGGTCTTAGGTAATATATCAACTTTGCTAATATCCATCATCAAATTTTTAGATATCAAAATCATATCTATTCTAGAATGTGATTTAAATCTCTCTGAATAATATGTAAATTCTCTGGAAGTCCCATTCATACATCTCCAAATGTCTTGTAAATCCAACATCTCTTTCAAGTCGAAAAATGTTTGTGGCAGTTTTCCCTGTGTTTGCTTCACTTCTTTTTGTGACTGTCTATCCAGTCTGGGGTAAATTACCCCATTCCAATCCCCCATCAAACACCAATTGTCATAAGTTAAGTCCAAAAGTTTATCCATCAGATTTTTATAAAATACTCCTTTATCCATATTCGGTCCTTATATCCATATTGAAGTCCAACTATCAGTGTTTTAGTTCCTTGTATGTTGATTTCTACTGCAATGTATCGACCCTCTTCATCAGCTAATATCAATTTTGGGTTTAACTTTGGTTGTACATATAAGACTACCCCTTTAGTTTTTTTTATATCCAGCCGGTGGAACTTGATTCTGAAGCACTAAAACTGGAAGAGCTCTAGTGAAAGTGTGTTTCATTTCTCTGCTCCTCTTCTACTCTAAAGTGCTCAAAACAACTCACTCCACTGCAACGTCAAAGTGATAACCACCTTGAAAAAGAATGACAGATTGAAGGGATGACACAAATTAATGTCTACACCAGGGTTTCTCAACCAGGGTTCCATGGAACCCCAGGGTTCCACGAGAGGTCACTAGGGGTTCCCTGGGAGATCATGATTTATTTTAAAAATTATTTCAAATTTGGGCAACTTCACATTAAAGAGGTAAGTTTCATTCTTTATTTTTAGCTTAAGAACACTGTTAATGCATATACAGTATACAGGCCTACACATGAAATGATATTAAAGGCAAAACTGAAGTACTTTGGCCACATAATGAGAAGACAGGATACCCTGGAGAAGAAGCTGATGCTAGGGAAAGTGGAAGGCAAAAGGAAGAGGGGCCGACCAAGGGCAAGATGGATGGATGATATTCTGGAGGTGACAGACGCAACCATGGGGGAGCTGGGGATGGTGACGGCCGACAGGAAGCTCTGGCGTGGGCTGGTCCATGAAGTCACGAAGAGTCGGAAGCAACTGAACGAATAAACAACAACACACATGAAATGAATTTAATAATTTTGTAACTTCTGGCCTATATTTGAGCCTGAATGTGCAGGGGTTCCCCGAGGCCTGAAAAATAGTTCAAGGGTTCTTCCAGGGTCAAAAGGTTGAGAAAGGCTGGTCTAAAGGATAAAACTGAATTTAAAATATTGTCACTCTAAGATTAGCTTGAGTGGGGCCCATGGCAAGAGTCAAAAGTATAACAGCTAAGGTAGTTGGAGACCCAGGTTCAAGAACCCCCTGGGGTATTTGGGTCAATCCTTTTCTTTCAGCCCATCCTACCTCACAAGTTGTTGTGACTGAATAAATGCAGCCATGTGCTCTCAGGCAGAGGCAGAATATAAATGAATAAATTTTTAAAAGCAACCACTGTCAGAAATCTGGGTTATGAGCTGCTCAGAATTTGGTGGCTATATAAATGTTTAAAATAAATCAAATCAAATGTGAGGTTCGTAGTCTTTAAATCCCAAAACCAGTAACTTTATCCACAAGTCATTCAGAATATGGAAAGTTCTTTATTAGGATTTAAGCAGCTAGATCCAGATCGAAGCCACGCATGGCTTTTCCCGCTCAAAGCAGTCATTAAAAGCAACTACTCCCCCCTTGTGCCAGCCCCCTTACTTTCCCCGGCAAAGCATTTGAAGAAGAAGCAATAAAACAATTCACATTCCCCTCTCATTTCCTCCAGTACTTTTCCTATCTTTCTCCTGTACCATTCTCAGAGTTTCCCCAGATGGCTCCAACTATGTGACCTTGGTTGTAAATTACTCAAACAATTTCTAACGCTCTTTGTGGAATGCGGGTGCTCTCCCTCCTCCCTCCTTCCGCCATCCTTTTCATGCCTAACACTCATCTTACTCAGAACCAATTCCCATGGCAGGATTTTACCTTTCACCACACTTAACTATTGCGGCTAAAGGCTTAATCCTGACATCAAATCAAATCAAATCAAATCTAAGGCAACCGAACCTTCCTCCCATGGAGCTGCTCTTCCTGCTACTTTGGGGCCAGACTTACTGACCTGCCTCAACACTTTGACTTATACCTGAGCAAATGGAAGGTCCATGTTGATTAACAAGCAGAGTTTTGCACACTGCTCGGCTCCTCAAAAGATGCCAACTACATTAAGCTTCCCCCACTGTTTTAAAGGAGAGCTCCAGGTTAAGTACCTGATAGTAATAAATCATAGAGCAAATTACCTTCAACCTTAGCAGTCTCAAGGCCTGCTTTTAAAATACAGGTAGTCCTCCGCTTAACGACTACAAATGGGACTGGAATTTCAGTTGCTAAGCAAGGCAGTCATTAATCAAATCCAACCCGATTTTATGACCTTTTTTGCACCGCCATTAAGCAAACCATGTGGTCGTTAAGCGAATCACGTGGATCCCCACTGGTTTTGCTTACCAGAAGCCGGCCGGGAAGGTCAAAAATGGTGGTCACGTGACCACATGATGCTGCAACGGTCATAAATGCGAACCAGTTGCCAAGCGCCCAAATCGTGATCATGTGACTGCAGGGATGCTGCGACAGTCATAAGTGTGAGGACCAGTCATAAGTCGGTTTCCAAGCACCATCGTGAGTCCAAAGCCTCACTAAACAAATGGTTGTTAAGCAAGGACTACCTGTAACCACTTGCAACTTGTGACCCACTCTCAATCTTAGGACCATCCAGATCCATCTACACATTTCTACAACAACTTCATGAAAGGGAAATACCCTGTATGCTTAATGATTGAATAAAGAGGGAATTTCACCAGGTTCTGCTAGTCATGTACAGCTGAGGAAAGCTGTACCTGGTAAAATTCTTTCTTGTATTCCTGAGTCTCAAGAATTTTCTTTAGAGCCTAGTGTAAACAGAAATCAGCTGATCAAGTGCTTAGCCAGATCACAAGGCTACTCAATTTGCAGTTTCATGAAAGAAACATAGCTCTGTTGGTACACGTGATTAAGCACTACAGCCAGATACAGGAAGTACCAGATCAAGAAATGCATACCCATAATGCCTTATACAAGCCTTCACTCTTTGCTTTTAAAAGATCCTTGCAAAGTATGAGCACATCTTTAATAAAGATTAAAGTATCTGGGACTCAGATGCGTCATTACCGAACATTTAAAATACAAAAATATCCAGGACAATAGTATATATTACACCTACTCTTCCTAATGCCAATAAAGTGAATTATTCTGCTCACACATTATTCTGCGGTCAACAAATTATGAAATACACTATGTAATCCTCGACACACATTATAATCAGAATCACTAAAATACAATGCTGCAATGAGAACGCAGCCAATTATTACAGAGAAAGGGATTATAATCCTGATCAACCTTTTTCAAGCAGAGGGCCGTTCTGACTTCTGCATACAGGTAGTCCACGGCTTACAAATTGGGAAGTTTAATGGGAGGAGAGAGGGGAAGTTATACATCTATTTTGATACCCATCATGGAGAGAGAACATATAAGGAGAGGAAACCTGTGGATCTTTTACTATCTGGGTTAGAGTACTTTTTGTTAGTATGGCTATATAGTATGATTATATCTCCAAAATCTAGCTTTATAATGTATTAAAGTTCTGTTTCTATTGCTAGGTTCATACTTTATTTCTGTAGAGAACCACAGAAGTGACCTTGGAGAAACTATGCAACAACAGTTGGAAAAATATGACTTGAGCCCAGGACAGGAAAAGAGCATTACAAAGAAACTTAGATTGACTCTGCCTTAACTCTCTTGGATATAAGAGGGAGAGGGAAAATGCTGTCAGGCTTTTAAGATTCTGTTACTACAGCCTATATCAATAAAATAGAGTTCCAGTCATTCTTGTGGAATCTGTTTCCTGACCTACTTGGAACAGCTGACAATTTCATACTCCACTTAATTTACCAAGTCAGGCCCCTCATTTAAACTACTAATTAAGACACTAGGCTAGGTATGGGGAAATCTGAGTTCTAGTCCTCCCTTAGACATGGAACCCAGCTGGGTCACTCTCTCAACCCTAGACTGGACAGGCAAACAACATCTCACACAAAGGCACTGGGAAAACACTTCTGAACACGTTGCCAGGAAAACTGCACTGACTTGTCCAAAACAAACAAACGAACTGCCCCCCCCAAAAAAAGCCCACTTGCATAGGCCTGTCAAAACAAAGCACCACCAACAAAACTGCATAAACTGGTTCAGAGTGCAGCCGCGCGAGCAGTTCTAGGTGCGCCAAGATCAGCGCATATAACACCTTTACTCCGCAAGCTGCATTGGGTGCTGATTTGCTTCCGGGTACAATTCAAGGTGTTGGTTATCAACTTTAAAGCCCTACATGGCATGGGACCAGAATACCTGAGGGACCGTCTTATCCCCATATCATCGACCCGCCCCACCCGATCATTCAGAGAGGGCCTGCTACGAACCCCATCAATAAGAGAGTGTCATCTGGTGGGGTCTAGAAGGCGGGCCTTCTCTGTGGTGGCACCAGCACTCTGGAACACCTTGCCCCCAGAGTTGAGGCAGATCCCCTCCCTCCCGACCTTTAGGAAAGATCTGAAGACCTGGTTCTGCCGCCTGGCATGGGAAGGAGGAAATAATAGTTCCTCATGGGGGTGGTTAATTTCATAATGTCCTTCTTTTTATTTAACTATCTGGCCATTTGGATTTTATAATTTATTTATTGTATTATTTGATTGTATTTTTATATTCTTTATTCTATTTTAATCAGTTTTATTGTAAACCGCCCAGAGTTCCCCGTTGGGGGAGATGGGCGGTCATATAAGTTAAATAAACAAACAAACAAACAAACCTTTTTGGGGAAACCCATATGCAGCTCAACATTCATGTGTTTGAAGAATAGGCACAAATACTTAAAGACCTTTCCAATTCTTTGTCATAGAAGTGACTCCACTAAAAGGGCACTCATCCCAGTTTCTGAAGGCTGTGCAGGTCTGGATGAGGATTTACAGACTCAGGCTCAATTCTGACAAGACAAGACAAGGCTGTGGGTATTTGAGCCCCCCTGCATCTCTTGTCTTGGATGAGGTCACATTCTACATTCCAGACTGTTGTGCAATCTGGGGTCTTCTTGGACTTACAGCTCCTACTCAAAGAGGCGGCGGTAACTGTGGCCAAATGCCTTCACACAGATCCATCCAGCGTGCCAATTGTGCCCATTCCTAGATCAGAAGGCCCTTCAGATGGTCACGCATGCCCTGGTCACCTCACAAATCGACTATCGCAATGCACTCTACGTGGGGCTGTCCTTGAAGATCAGTCAGAAACTACAGCAGTATGGGCAGTAATGGGCATGCCTTGTTATGCCCATGTGATACCACTGTTTCATGAGTTGTACTGGTTACCAGCAGGTTCTGGGTTTAATTCAAGGTGCTGGTTATCACCACTTTTTTGCATAGGCTCCAAGAGTTATTGCTCATCCTGTAAGATTGAGCAGAGTGGGTACGCTTCAGGTCCATTTGATTAAACAATGCCATCTATCAGGAGCTAGGAAGCATGCCTTTTCTGGAGCAGCATTCTCCCAGAGATCCATATAGCTTCTACCTGATGATGTTCAAAAAGTTGTTGAAAACCTGCCTGTTCTCCCAGGCCTTGAGGTAGGGTGGTGTTGACCTCCTGTACAATTTTACTCAATTAAGTATAATTTCTTATGGCTGCACATTATCTTTGTTCTTATTGTTTTACTGTTTTCTTGCTTTTAATGTTGTGAGCCACTCAAAACTTGGGGAGTTGGGTGGATACAAAATTAAATAAATGAATGAATGAACTAATGAATTAAAAGGTCCAGGAAATCTTAAAAAATCCATGCTAACACAAGAAATATCTGGCACTGAAATTTAATTGGTTCTATAGTGCTGCATTGATGTTTTTTTCTGGAACAGAACTATTTCTCAAAAAATACTTGTCTATGTTTTTCTGATGAGTTTAATATCATGAGCTTTAAATTAATTAAAATTAGCATCTTTTAATTTATTTTTGGAGCAATGTAGTATAGCAGATATACCCAGAGGAACAAAAACAACAATGTGCAAATTAGCCAATCCTACCCATCCCCTTCCCACCAAAAAACAGACATGTCACTTTGTTACAGGGAGCCCAGTCACCTTCCTTATTAACTCTATGGACTTTTCATGAATTGGGTGGGCATCTTTGAATAAAACATAAGTTGACAAAAGCCCTTGTTTTCTAGCCTGCGTAACTGAAATGGTTCCTTAGATACCACTGAAAGACCCAAGACAGGTCTTGGCTCCCCAAACCCCTTTCTTTTGAACATTTTCCACAAAGAAAAAGAGACTCTTTTTGCAATAGAAGTGATGAGAAATGGAAAGATATTGTCATCATGTTGGATAACGTGCCAAACCATCTGGAGAAAAAATAATCTCAGAAGAGGGAGGAGGAAGCTAGAACAACACTCTTGCCGGCTGCTTATTAGACAGTTAGATTAAAACTGATGATGGGATTGAATGAGATCCAAAGTTGTTTTCTTCACATAAATCACACTCAAGTTATACTTGGCTAGAATGGATGCAGTAAACTTAGGGAGAGCCTTTTTTTTTAAGCAAATTTGATTACTCAAACAATTACAATGCCATTGAGACATACCATTTTTGTAGCTGAAGGAAAATCTTCCAATAGTTCCCAAATAAATAAAAGCCACAGAAATAGGAGATATCCAGTTATAAATGACAATTCCTTTCTTTTTTCAAATACCTCCTTGGTGAAATGAGAAATAGTTTGTGAGTGTTTCATGTTTGGAGAATTAAAACTCCATTGATATGTGCAAATTAACTAGTTGGACATGCCAAAAGGTGATGATCAGATAAGATGGTTGGTGTTCTTATATTGTGTTGCATATATATTATGAATAACGACAATAAGAGAAAAATTATCCTGTCAAATCAGGTATAGAATTAATAATAAGCTAGCATATACGACAGTGAAATTGTCATTTCCATAGCTATTAATGAAAATTCAACATTAGTAACAGACACTGGCAAAGGAGATAAATCACACTTCATCATATTTCGAAATAAAGTGTCAAATAACTTCCTTACACCCTACATTTTTTTTCTCGTTAAAAACCTTCCCCCGGTTAGACAATTCCACTTGATTTCTGTCATTTTGCTATAGAAACTCCCCAATGAATTGATAAGTGACAGTTTCATACCATTAAACACATCTGATTTAAAAAAAAACCAATAGTGAGAACTAGGAGTCATAGAACCAAAACTGTTTTCCTATTTATCTAAAGCAGGTTTCAAAGACCTGTTTTTGGCCAAATTAGAGAAACCATTATTACACATAGAAAAATATACATCCCACATCTTCTCATAACAAAGACAGTTTCTTTCCCCTGAAAGCTACATTTGGTTTCCCCAAAGTTTTCTTATATTAATTGATTTAACACTTGTATACTCCCTCAGTTCTTCACAGAATTCAGATAAAAGTTAGGGTACCTAACTAAAAGCCATCCTTACAAAGGTTCTCCAAAAATGGCTGGAAGGTTGGCTGGTAGCACTTTCATGTGCTTTTCCCCAAAGTAGAACTTGTGGGATGTCCAAAACAAGAATCCATTTTGACTCCCTGTACTTTCTCTCACTGGGCCTCCTTCACAAATGCTGCAACTGAGCAACAATTGCAGGCACACCAAATGAGATGCTTGCAAGCATAGATCTCTCCATAAATAATGGGGAGAGGAAAGGAACAAGTCATGCTCAGGATCTCTCACAGGCATGGTGAGCTGGCTTGTGAAGCCAAATTATAACTGGAAGCCATAGTTTTCCCATCTTTGATGTAGGGCTTGTGGCTGAGTTATGATTTCATACCATAACACTTTCGATGACATGGGCAGCCATATAGATTAGATTAGATTAGATTAGATTAGATTAGATTAGATTAGATTAGATTAGATTAGATTAGATTAGATTAGATTAGATTAGATTAGATTAGATTAGATTAGATTAGATAGATAGATAGATAGATAGATATCCACCTGAAAGATGATCTCACACAATTCAAACCCTTCCAGGTGAAATGTGAAGCAGGAAACTAAGAAGAATTGCAGCAAACAGACACAAAATGTTGGGATTGTGTATATAACTTAACATGGGTCACTTCTAAAGCTACTGTTTCACATCTTGAATATTGCCACATTTTCTGTTTTTTGTTTTGCATCCAAGGCTGAATTTTATCATGCCCCTTCCTCCATGGAAAATTCATCCTCAAGGATGAAGAGAGAAAGTGAGACAAAGTGATTGTTCCAAAGTCACACAGAATGCTCCATATTCAAATAGGACTTGAATTCCCCCCAGTTCAAGTTTAACACCTTAATTGCTAGTTGCATTGCTTCTTTAATTTAGTGTAAAGAGTTTATAGGCTCTTTAGACTTTTCACTAAACAATCTGATAGAAATCTAAAGATAAGATCAGAAAGTGAAAATATCATCCTCTTGAAAAAAGGACAGGTTTCACCAATAATTCTCATAGCCAACCTTTCAAAGGAATGTAACTTTCAGAAGCAGCAGCTCAGTTGATTTGTTTAAAACTAAGCTGCCGATCAGGAATCAAGAAGTAAGTAAACATTTGAAAAGTGTTCCTCAGAGAGCAGAGGTTTTTAGATCTGAGCCACAGGACCCATTGAAAAGAAAAATTGCCTCTGTGCATTGGGGCAATGCTTTCCCTTTTGAAAACTTTAAAAAAAGAATGAAGAGAATCGTTTTCCAAGATGCCTCCATATGGATATTCATTACTAGCGTATTCAGTGAGAAAAGTGAGAATAGTCATCAAGGAAAACAAGCCATGAAAAATGGCTTTGACATACTAAAATCAGAGTATTTTAAGAGTAAAAAAAACACAGAATAGTTATTACAAACTTAAATATATCTAACAACAAAATGTAGATTCAAAACAATATGCAAACATATTTTCAAGTATTTACAGCATATTTTAACTACTGTAGTTTTCATCTGCAGCAACAATTAACATTTAGCTGCAGCTCTTTGTATTGCATGCATACCTACTAGCAAACATGCATGTGGGAAATATCTCCTAGGAGTAACAGATTTTTTAAAAAACGCGTTTTAAACTGAGTTAGGCAATGGGTCCATCTAGCCAAGCATTATTACCGTTATATTATTCCAGGGTTTGGGAATGGGGAATCAATGAACTTTCAAACATTCTTCAATTGCAATATTCCTGGCCATGGTGCCTGTAGCTGATGGGAACTACTGTATACTTAGGTAACATCTGGACAGCCACTGTTTCCCACCCTGCCCTACAGCTTCATATCTACACAGCATTTTCTATTAAAGTTTCTACTACATTAAAAAGGTAAAGGTTCCCCCCGCACATTTGTGCAGTCGTGTCCGACTCTAGGGGCCGGTGCTCATCTCCGTTTCTTAGCTGAAGAGCCAGCATTGTCCGAAGACACTTCCACAGTCATGTGGCCGGCATGACGCGCGCGGAACGCTGTTACCTTCCCATGGAAGTGGTACCTATTTATCTACTTGCATTTGCATGCTTTCGAATTGCTAGGTTGGCAAGAGCTGGGGCGAGTGCGGGAGCTCACTCCGTCATGCGGGGCTAGGGATTCGAGCCTCCGAACTTGCAATCTTTCAATCGACAAGCCTGGTGTCTTACCCACTGAGCCACCACGCCCCTTTTCTTCTACATTACTATGAGATAAATTGATTTTTTTTTCATACAAGGCACCAAGATTAGAATAAAAAAGCTAGTTCACTTTATACCCAAAGTATTATATAGGGCCTCCAAATGGAAACCAGTTTAAACACATGGGGAAAAGTGCATTTCAGCTGTCTAATATTTTGCTATATTTGCTCAAGTCTTTCCAGTTTGAAATAAAAGCAATAAAATTGAACCAACTAGAAAATTATCTCTCTCAAACAAGACATGATCATATCTGGAGAAATACTGCTTCCCTGCTTTATGTTAAACAAAGTCAGAGCTTGTTTTCAAAGATGGCACAAAGGAGAAATTAACCTTCCACACATCAGGTTGGAGAAGAGAACTTTTTTTGAAAAAGGCTGAGAAAATTCAAAATGTGAAAATTTCCCAATTATTTCAGCGGGCCTACAGTATTGAGTCAAGACTTCGGATTTGCTGCACTCGCACTACAATTCGTGCTCTTGAAAGACTTCCTTTTCATAACCTCAAGCTTAGCACTGTGCAGAGATAATTGTTCTAGGTTCATCAAACACTGGTTAGATTCATTTGAAATAGGGGTATAAACATGCTGCTGGCCAAAATCAAGAGTTATAAGAAGCTCTCCCCCTCGTCGCTTGAATGGTTTCATTTCCTTTCTTAAAACAATCAAAGTTGGACTATATTGCAAGATAGAACGTGATTCACATAGATGGAAGAACACAGGAAGTCAAAAAAATTGGCTGCCCTTTAAATAACATTCCTTTTCTACCCATTTCTACCTTATTATTTATTCATTTTGCCACAAGCCTTACCAGGCTTGCATTATCTCTTTTAAGTGGTGTTGGTACTTCTGAAAATCATGGCATTTCTTTGCCCAAGCTGCGACCACAAGAGAGAACAAGACTTGAATTCCCACAGAAGAGTAAGGAACTGTGCAGAGCAGAGATCTGGCTTAATCAGGCCTGGAAATCAAATGTTTTGTCCAAAGAACATTTGCAGCTATTGGGAGCACCTGAGGTTTCCCTACCGTTGCAATAAAATATCAGCAGTGGGTCAGTTACTATGAAAGGAGGGTTTTTTATAAACACCAGCTAAACAATCAACAAATAGCAGCCTTTCACTTCCCTTGAGCTCAGCTATTTGGAATTCCACTTTGTTGTGTTTTTTTTTAAAAAAACACTCATTCATATAGAAAACTCCATTGTGGAACAAAGAGCACTTTCTGTGGCTGAGAGGCATTCTCCTTGTGGTTCATGGAAGACGAACATTTTAATGCTAATGAGGGATGTGGATGCATCCTGAGAAATGAATATATGGTGCACATTCCCTTAAGAGGTTTTTGTTTGGAAATAGGCTGAAAATAATGTGATTTTTCTTTATTATGACCCACATTAGTGTCTTGAGCCAGAGTTCAGCTGATGTGCCAAATAGCAGATATTGATTTCTGCTTTTGACAAAGTACCCATCTAAATACCCACCTGACTATCAAATGTGCACAAGCTCACTTTCTATTGTTGCTCCTTTATCTGTGAGCCATCATGAAGATTATGCAGTATTCTCAGGTGCCCAAATAAAATGTAATCAAGTTGAGTAGAGGGATGAGTGACAGCTAAAATGGAAAACAATTTCCAAACAGCTGGTGGAGTAATTTAGAAGTTTAGGATGAAAACTCTGATCCCTGGAGTAAACATAAGGAAGAAAGAGTTACTTTGCTTTGACATCAGTACAGCTGAAAGTGAACATTATTCTTTCATGTCATTTCAGGGCAAATCACTTTCTATCATTCTATTATTGATATCTCTATTTTAGGATTACAGATCCAGTGTCACAAACTTAGAAGACATCTGTGATCTTTCAATGAAACTTCTACTCCCCCAAAAGACTTATCTCTTTTCACAACACAGGCAACTAAAAGCTCTGAGGTTTGCTCCTGGTTTTGACGCTGAAACTCTGATGGTTTTTAATTTCTCAAAGTGTATCAGTTTTCAGATATTGCCTTTTTAACCATACATCAGGCCTATGGAGGGACACATAAGTGAACCAGGAAAACCACAGAAATTCATAATTATGTAGAAGACTTTGCTACTTAAGTAAGGCCCCAGTCCAAACAGAAAATCTTGTATACTCCTCCTTTTCCAGGGGGACTCAATGGCCATCTTGGTAAGGTGAGACAAGAACAGAGTTTGGGAGTATTTGCAGGAGAAAACTCCACACTATATTTCTAGTACCTTGCTGGACAGGACAGGTGCATGGATACAATATGCTGAAGGTCTGCTGCTCTCCAGTCCTTACAACATCCAACTTATGCCTCTAGTTTTGTTCTTACCCCAGGAAAACTCTGTCAGGTCAGTGTCTTAAAGTGGTTGCAATCCTTCCTGAAGAGTGGATGGTTCCAACTGGTTTTGTTTGGGAAGGAGAGGTCAAGCCCGTAGGTCATCTGTCAGTTTGGATTAAACATCTTGAGTATGCTAATGATATCAGCTTTAAATCTTGATCCCAAGATAAACAGAAGATGCAGTGGGTCCCAATTCACTGCCTTGAGGCTGTAATGAACTGAATAGAGTGGAATGATTACAGCTGAATTCCAGAAAGATAGAGTTCCTGCTGGTTCAGAAACCTTCCAGTACCATGGCTGCCCCATGTCTTCTTGATGAGGTAGCACTTTTCCTGAAATAACTAGTGAGCAATCTGGAGTTCTCCTAGACTCATAGCTCCTACTGGAGCAGCAGGTAGAAGTCATGGACAGAAGAGACTTCAACCACCTTTGATGGGGCCTGCCCCATTGTGCCCTTTCTGAACCAGCAGGTGCTGAATACAGTAAATCAAATACTTGTCATCTCTCAGCTAGACTAATGCAATTCACTTTATCCTGGGCTGCCCTTGAAAATGACTCAAAACCTGCAACTAGCACAGAAGGTAGTGACGTACTTGCTGACCAATGATAGTTTAGCAGAATAATACCAGTTTAGCAGGTCTATACTGGCTGTCAGTAAAAGGTGTTGGTAATCTGCCAATTTTAATTAATTAATTAATTAATTAATTTTAATTAGCCAGTTTGGTCTAGTGGTTAAGGTGCTGGGCTAGAAACCAGGAGTCTGTGAGTTCTAGTCCTGCCTTAGGCCTGAAAGCCGGCTGGGTGACCTTGGGCCAGTCACTCTTTCTCAGCCCAACTCACTTCACAGGGTTGTTGTTGTGGGGAAAATAGGAGGAGGAAGGAGTATTAGGTATGTTCGCTGCCTTGAGTTATTTATAAAAATAATAAAGGCGGTATAGAAAATAAATAAATAAATAACAACGAAAGCCTTTTACAGCTTGGGCCTTTGTCACCATAAAAATCAACTTCTTTAGCTACAAAATGCCAACTCTATATGATGTTGCAGGGGGGAGCACACTCCAGATACCCACCCAAAAGAAATCAAATGGACTGGGACCCAGGGAATGACATTCTCAGACGTAGTCTCTCTCTTTGGTGAAGACAAGCCTCTTCAGGAGGGCATTTGAACAGAAAGAGCTGCGTAATTGGTAGCAAGAATTTTTATTAACAGTTTTATTAACAGTTTCAACTGTTTATTGACTTTATGAATGCTTTGTTGTACTTATACTCTAAGTCATGAGAATAGGTGGCATACAAAAAATTGTAAATAATAAATGTCCTGGTATACAGGAACCGGAGGACAAGCCATTTTCGGGGAAGGCGCCCCCGGTGTTTAGTACCGGTGGCGCGTTCCGGTACTCTGAGTTCAGCCCCAGGTTCTGGACAGCGGATCGTTGAGGGCCCCGGTTTTCGACTGCTGCTGCTTAACACCAGGTCAGTAAATAACAAAGCCCCTCTCATAAGTGAATTAATCATGGAGAGAGGGGCCGACCTGGCGTGTATTACTGAGACCTGGCTGGGCCCAGAGGGAGGGGTAGCCCTCTCGGAAATGTCCAGGTGTGGCACCAGCCGAGATACCGGGGTAGGGGAGGAGGGGTGGCAGTTATCATCAGAGAGTCTTTGGTGGCTTTCAGGGGCCTTGCTCCACAAGTGGCCGGATGTGAGACCCTGTTTTTCAAGTTGGGTGCCCGGGAACAGTTGGGAGTGTTGCTATTGTACCAGCCTCCCTGCCGCGTAGCAACCTCCCTGCCTGAGCTGCTGGAGGCTGTCTCGGGGTTGGCAGTGGAGTTCCCCAGGCTGATGGTTCTGGGGGATTTTAATCTGCCATCCCTGGGGCGTACCTCGGAAGTGGCTCGGGAGTTCATGACTACCATGGCAGCCATGGGCCTGGCCCAGATTATTCGGGACCCAACTCGAGACAGTGGACTCACTCCGGATTTGATTTTCTTGTCTGAGCAATGGCAAAGTGACCTGAGGGGAAAGTTAGAACTATCCCCGTTGTCATGGTCAGATCACGTCCTGATATCCCTAAGATTCTCTTACGCCGCCCCACTCCGCAGGGAGGCAGGACCTATTCGATTGGTCCGCCCCCGGCGACTTATGGACCCAATGAGGTTTCAGAGGGAGCTGGGGGTAATACCCGATGATCTGCTGCACGGTCCAGCAGAGGCACTGGCCGCTTCCTGGAATAGAGAGGCGTCCGGAGCCTTGGACAGGACCGCGCCAATGCGACCTCTCCAACCCCATTTGACCCGTCACTCCCCGTGGTATACGGAGGAGTTGAGGGTCTTGAAGAGGGTGAAGAGACGTCTAGAGCGTCGCTGGAGAAAGACGAAGGCGGAATCGGACCGAACACAATCTAGAGCCGCTATTAAGGCCTACCTTGTGGCGGTAAGAGCGGCGAAACGTGAATATTTCTCCGCTCTTATTGCATCCGCAGAATGCCGTCCAACGGCCCTGTTTAAGATCACTCGATCTCTCTTAGGTAGGGTGGAGTTGACCACCCACCTACAGGGCCGTGCGGAAGAATTTTCTGAGCATCTGCAGGATAAAATCGCTCGGATTCGGTCTAAGTTGGACTCCATGCGTGAAATGCAGTCTGGGGAGATGCCGGGAGAATGGTCTTGCCCTATTATCTGGGAACAATTTGATCCTGTTGGACCTAAGGAAGTGGACAAGATCCTCCGAACTGTTAATTCCACCACATGTCAGTTAGATCCCTGTCCTTCCTGGCTAGTAAAATCAGCCAGGGAAGTGACATGTGGATGGGTCCAGGCAATGATTAATACATCCTTGTTGGAGGGGGTGTTTCCAGCGGCCTTCAAGGAGGCGTTGGTGCACCCCCTCCTCAAGAAGCCATCCCTGGACCCTACCATTCTGGACAATTTTCGTCCAGTCTCCCACCTTCCCTTTTTGGGAAAGGTGGTTGAGAAGGTGGTGGCGCTGCAGCTTCAGAGGACCTTGGATGAAGCGGATTATCTAGACCCTTTCCAGTCAGGTTTCAGGCCGGGATTTGGGACGGAGACTGCATTGGTCGCGCTTACGGATGACCTCTGGCGGGAGCGGGATGGAGGTAGTGCATCCATCCTGGCTCTCTTAGATCTCTCAGCGGCGTTCGATACCATCGACCATGGTATCCTTTTGGGACGGCTTAGGGAGTTGGGGGTGGGCGGCGTAGTTTTGCGCTGATTCACCTCCTTCCTCCAGGGCCGTTCCCAGTCGGTGCTGGTAGGGGAGGAGAGATCCACCCCGCGACCACTCCTGTGTGGGGTGCCGCAGGGGTCGGTTCTCTCTCCTCTCCTATTCAACATCTACATGAAACCGCTGGGGGAGGTCATCCGACACCATGGGATGAGGTATCATCAGTATGCAGATGATACTCAACTGTATATCTCCATCCCAGGTGAAGTAAGTGATGCAGTGACCACCCTGTCCCAGTGCCTGGGGGCTGTGAGGGCCTGGATGGGGAACAACAGGCTTCAGTTGAACCCTGGCAAGACCGAGTGGCTGTGGATCGATGGCTTAGCGTCTTCTGGGAAATTATCATCTTTGGTTCTCGATGGGGTAGCACTGCCCCATTCGGAACCAGTGCGCAACTTGGGGGTCCTTCTAGACTCACGACTCCTGCTCGAAGAGCAGGTGGCAGTCGTGGCTTGAAGGGCTTTTGCACAGCTTCGGCTTGTGCGCCAGTTACGCCCATTCCTGGATCGCGACGCCCTCCGAACAGTCACTCATGCTCTCGTCATCTCCCATGTAGATTATTGCAATGCGCTCTACATGGGGCTACCCTTGAAGACTATCCGGAAGCTACAGCTGGTGCAGAATGCAGCCGCGCGGGCGATTTTAGGTGCGCCAAGATCCGCACATATAACACCTTTGCTCCGCGAGCTGCATTGGGTGCCGGTCTGCTTCCGGGTACAATTCAAGGTGTTGGTTATCACCTTTAAAGCCCTACATGGCATGGGACCAGAATACCTGAGGGACCGTCTTATCCCCATATTATTGACCCGCCCCACCCGATCGTTCAGAGAGGGCCTGCTACGAGCCCCATCAATTAAAGAATGTCATCTGATGGGGGCTAGGAGGCGGGCCTTCTCTGTAGCAGCACCCACACTATGGAACATCTTGCCCCCAGAGTTGAGACAGATCCCCTCCCTCCCGACCTTTAGAAAAGAATTGAAGACCTGGTTCTGCCGCCTGGCATGGGAGGGAGGAAACGATAGTTCCTCATGGGGGTGGTTAATCCCGTAATTTTATAATGCCCTTCTTTTATTAATACTATCTCCCACTTGGATTTTTATTTTAAATTATAGTAATTGTATAAATTGTTGGTTTTTATATTTTATATTTTATGCTTTTATCTAATTTTATTTATTGTAAACCGCCCAGAGTTCCCCGTTGGGGGAGATGGGCGGTTATATAAATTAAATAAATAAATAAATAAATAAAATACAAGACCACAGCCCATATTATTATGGTTATTTTAAGGTGGAGGATTAGAATTTATCAAAAGAGCCATCCTGACTGTTAGCATGACACCAATTCTACACTTTATGCTTCAGAACTCACCTAGAGGACTCACCTATGAGTCCTCTGATTTCTAATGAAGTGATGCTGCATTTAAAACTTGCTGCTGTGAGACCAAGCTGAAAGCCAAACAAAAGCAATTATTTATTTAAACTTTTATAACCTGCCATTCCTCTGACTCATATGTTTGCAAGGTTAAATGGCTCTGTAAAAACTAAGTGATAAAGCCTATAAACCTAGAGCCGCATTAGAGACAAGAGTCAGTAGCAGTGCCAAATAGAAAATGCTTTTCTTAACAACTTCTTAACATCACAAGCAATTCAATCTCTTTGTGAAGGCCCTGGACTCAGGGTTTCTCCATAACAAATATAGCTCTGACTTCATCCAATAGTGATAGATAAATTAAGACCCATAAGAGGGTCTTAATTGGCATGGGTATAACAGACAATCTCAGAAGTAGATAGGTACCAGGGAAGGAAAAGCTTTTAATACACCAAGCATCTAGAAACGGACAAAAAGTTATTTTTCTGTGTTCATGACAACCAAAATAGACTTCACATAGACTACTATACAGGTAGTCCTCACTTAATGACCAATCGTTTAGTGACAATTCAGACTTACGACGGTGCTGAAAAACCGACTTCTGGCCAGTCCTCACACTTACAAGCATCGTAGCGTCCTCGTGGTCACACGATCACAATTTGGGCACTTGGCAACCGGTGGGCGTTTATGACCGTTGCAGTGTCCCATGGTCATGTGATCGCCATTTTTTACCTTCCCGGTCGGCTTCTGGCAAACAAAGTCAATGGGAAACTCTGTGATTCATTTAAAGGCCACGTGGCTTGCTTAATGCCTGCAGTGATTCGCTTAACGCCCGCTGCAAAAATGGTCGTAAAATCAAGTCAGATTCACTTAATGACCGCTTTGCTTAGCAACCAAAATTCCAGTCCCTATTGTGGTCATTACATGAGGACTACCTGTAGTTTGTTATTTTGTGCTATAGTTTGTACAAAGCACTTTAAAACCACATTACAGATTATTTTTGGTAATAGGAAAGAACAGAAAGCTAAGTTTTATTACAAACTACTACGAGGATAATTCTGAAAAGAAGCACAAGCATTCTTAATTGAATCACCACAATATATTTCTTTTAGGCACCAGCATGGGGGCGGGATGTTAAAAGAAATATACAATCCTAAGTGTTGTCATGGTACATAATAATGCTAAATTGCCTGAACATACCTATAAATACCACGCCAGCCTCCTCTTTCTCTTTCCTGCACATTCTGGCTCTCTAGGTCTGCATCTTTACCAGTTAATCACTGAAGATTTTCTAAATCCTTTGATTATCAGACATTGTTCAATTTTATGACAAAGGCTCTACTCATCTAGAAGTTACTTTAGAATATCATAGCATTACATAATACTGCTCCAATAATCACAGTCGACACTATTGTTTAATTTTATGTCTTTGTCATCATATTTGTGTGTCTTAACAACTAAAATGCATTAACTCTACAGTGATAAAGAATGCTTGGGAGCCACTGCGATCTAATTTGCATCTCCATGAAGTCTTGCTAATTAGGTATTTGGGGAAAATCCTGATGTACAAAAACAAGGAAGTAATATAAACTAGATAATTATACCACAAAGGGATCAATATATTTTGTTTCGATTATAATTTTTGTTACCATGGAAAAATTATTGATCCCTATCTTCCCCTTGCACATCATCAGTAGCTTTGACATTTACACAATAATGTAACTAAAATATACACTTCGGATCAACTTCATCTCAGAAAGCAATCTCAAACACAGTAAGGGAAATGAACTTATTTACCCTGATCAATGAGGAAGTGATATTCAAATGCACTAGTGCTGTAGTTCACGTTCTGGAAAGCCTGTTTGATATACCCAAAGCTGTAGATAACTCACTGATTTGCTTCCGGGTAAGGATTTATGGTGGACTAGATGTCCCTGAAGGAGTGGGGATGGCATTGCGGTGGAGATTGGCAGCCAGACAGTGAATTCTGGCTGGTTCAGTCTTTCTGGATAAAGGGGGAATCATAAGATCGCCCATTTGCACTCAGGACAGCTGCTCATCAGGAACTGAGGTTTTTGCATCAGCTTCTGAGTTGAGCGGCTGGGAGTCAAGGGATTTCAATCAAGCTCACAGCCATAATGCAGCCTATATGGACATAAAGTTTGCACAAGCCTCACTTTCTTAAACACTTTCGAATGTAATTACCGTATTTTCCAGTGTATAAGACAACTGGGCGTATAAGACGACCCCCAACTTTTCCAGTTAAAATATAGAGTTTGGGATATACGCCGGAAAATACGGTACTCGCTGTATAAGACCTCTCCTGGCCAAGTGCAGCCGCTCGCCGGAACGCAGCCCCCAGGGAAGAGCAGGAGGACGAGCGCGGGGCGGCGTACTGCATTGGGTCCCGTCGCTCGAAGGAGAAACGCGGGGCGGGGGGAGCGAGCTCCATTCCCTCAGAGCAGCCTTGGGAAGGGAGGGGGCAAAACGCAGTGGCTCCACGACGGGCTCCAAACTCGTCCTCCTGCTCTTCCCTGGGGGCTGCGTTCCGGCGAGCGGCTGCACTTGGCCAGGAGAGGTCTTATACGGCGAGTACGTATTTTCCGGCGTATAAGACAACACCCGGCGTATAAGACGACCCCCGACTTTTGAGAAGATTTTCCTGGGTTAAAAAGTCATCTTATACGCCGGAAAATACGGTAATTTACAGCGAAAGAGAGATTTTCTGAGCGGCACGGTAAGAGAATTGCACTTGGTGAGTCAACATTCTTTCGGGATTAAATAGGGGGGGAAAGATTTTTAAAAAGTTTTAAAGGTTTAAAAACTTTTGGCAAAAAGGCTTAACAAGGAGTGGATGTAAGAAAGTTTAAAATGGATAAAGGGGATAGTTATTTTGAAAGATTACTTTTTGGTGAAAGTGCTTCTGAACAAATTGGAATCAAAATAGACAAATCAACCAGACCTTCGTGGAAATGTTTTTTGTTTACTATTAAAGAGTGCAGACAATCGGTGGATTTTACAAAACAAAAGATAAAGGTAATATGAGCCAAATTGTGATGCTGACTGTAAATACGGAGTGCCATTTTAGATGAAAGTATTAAGGGCACAGGAAGATAAAATTGGGGGGGGGGACTTGCCTTTTACACTTTCCCTTGCAATTGAGACTTTCACTTTTGGCAACCACCAGAAAAGCAGCAAAAATAGCAGAGGGGAGGAGATGATCACTAGAGCAACTTGCAGAGAGAGGAATTACACCAGATTTATTTCAGAAAATGTTTGAGGAATTGGGCAATAAATTAGCTGAATCACTTGATAGTAAATTGACAGCTTTTGAAAAAAGAATGGATCAAAGACTTGTAAAGATAAAAAATGAGATTAAACTGATTTGAAAACTGTATTTGATCTTTTGCACAGAGTATTTCAAAACCAATCTTGAGTAACTTGTTACAATGTATTTTCAAAACCAAGACCTGCATTTTGCAATCCTAATTTCCTGGTTTAGAACAAAATTTGCACTGTTGCAATGAAACTGAACTAAAAACAATTTATCTCAATGTTCTTCTACACCTCAGAATCCAAACCAAAATTTTGTATGCACCACAGGAGTGATTTTTATGCGGTTTTTACCACAAGCCATAAACATTGATTCCTGCTCTGATAATTGGTAAACTATTTCTGAATCAAAGTGAAAGGAATTAATCCATCACTATGAGCCCGTATCTTTTTGGGGGGGAGGATCTTGAAACAACTTCTATAACTTGAGCCATGAAGAAATACATTAGCTCAAAAGTCGGCCCTCTTGAATGCACAATTTGTTCCATAAGCAACTTCAACCACAATCCAGACAAACACATCATATACGTGTGTGTACATGTTGCAAACATCTTTAAAAAACTGGAAATCCTTTAAAAATTAGTCTTTCCCTTGGGCATTTTGTCCACTTCACAATCAAAACTTTCAAACCTCAACTAAAATAAATAAATAAAACAAACAACCCAATGAACAAATGCTTTTATTCTGGATTAATGAGAAGGAAGGCATGATAACTTAACTGTTGAATATAACACAATTTTTGTTGTTTATTCGTTCAGTCGCTTCCGACTCTTCGTGACTTCATGGACCAGCCCACGCCAGAGCTTCCTGTCAGCCGTCACCATCCCCAGCTCCCCCAAGGTCGAGTCTGTCACCTCCAGAATATCATCCATCCATCTTGCCCTTGGTCGGCCCCTCTCCCTTTTGCCTTCCACTTTCCCTAGCATGAGCATCTTCTCCAGGGTATCCTGTCTTCTCATGATGTGGCCAAAGTACTTCAGTTTTGCCTTTAAAATCATTCCCTCAAGTGAGCAGTCTGGCTTTATTTCCTGGAGTATGGACTGGTTTGATCTTCTTGCAGTCCAAGGCACTCTCAGAATTTTCTTCCAACACCACAGTTCAAAAGCATCTATCTTCCTTCGCTCAGCCTTCCTTATGGTCCAGCTCTCGCAGCCATAGGTTACTACGGGGAATACCATTGCTTTAACTATGCGGACCTTTGTTGTCAGTGTGATGTCTCTGCTCTTAACTATTTTATCGAGATTTGTCATTGCTCTCCTCCCAAGAAGTAGACGTCTTCTGATTTCCTGGCTGCAGTCAGCGTCTGCAGTAACCTTTGCGCCTAGAAATACAAAGTCTGTCACTGCCTCCACTTTTTCTCCCTCTATTTGCCAGTTATCAATCAAGCTGGTTGCCATAATCTTGGTTTTTTTGAGGTTTAACTGCAACCCAGCTTTTGCACTTTCTTCTTTCACCTTCATCATAAGGCTCGTCAACTCCTCCTCGCTTTCAGCCATCAAAGTGGTATCATCTGCATATCTGAGATTAATGTTTCTTCCAGCGATTTTAACTCCAGCCTTGGATTCCTCAAGCCCAGCACATTGTATGATGTGCTCTGTGTACAAGTTGAATAGGTAGAGTGAGAGTATACAACCCTGCCGTACTCCTTTCCCAATCTTAAACCAGTCCGTTGTTCCGTGCTCTGTTCTTACCCCATTGCTACTTGGTCGTTATACAGATTCGTCAGGAGGCAGACAAGATGATTTGGTATCCCCATACCACCAAGAACTTGCCACAATTTGTTATGATCCACACAGTCAAAGGCTTTAGAATAGTCAATAAAACAGAAATAGATGTTTTTCTGAAACTCCCTGGCTTTCTCCATTATCCAGCGGATATCGGCAATTTGGCCTCTGGTTCCTCTGCCTTTTCTAAATCCAGCTTGTACATCTGGCAATTCTTGCTCCATGAATTGCTGGAGTCTACAAAGCAAGATCTTGAGCATTACCTTACTGGCATGTGAAATAAGTGCCACTGTTCAATAGTTTGAACATTCTTTAGTGTTTCCCTTTTTTGGTATGGGGATGTAAGTTGATTTTTTCCAATCTGATGGCCATTCTTGTGTTTTCCAAATTTGCTGGCATATGGCATGCATCACCTTGACAGCATCATCTTGCAAGATTTTAAACAGTTCAGCTGGGACACCGTTGTCTCCTGCTGCCTTGTTATTAGCAATGCTTCTTGAGGCCCATTCAACCTCACTCTTCAGGATGTCTGGCTCTAACTCACTGACCACACCGTCAAAGCTATCCCTGATATTATTAACCTTCCTATACAGATCTTCCGTATATTCTTGCCACCTTTTCTTGATCTCTTCTGCTTCTGTTAGATCCTTGCCATCTTTGTTTTTGATCATACCCATTTTTGCCTGGAATTTACCTCCGATGTTTGTAATTTTCTGGAAGAGGTCTCTTGTCCTTCCTATTCTGTTGTCTTCTTCCACTTCCACACATTGCTTGTTTAAAAATAATTCCTTATTTCTTCTGGCTAACCTCTGGAATTTTGCATTTAATTGGGCATATCTCCCCCTATCACTGTTGCCTTTTGCTTTCCTTCTTTCTTGGGCTACTTCCAGTGTCTCAGCAGACAGCCATTGTGCTGGCTAGCCTCGAGTATCAAGTTACACAGAGTCTCTGCTTGTGAGCTGCAGGCAGGAATTCACTCACCAACAGCCAGAAGTTATGCTGTAGGGAAAAGCTGAGAGAGAAGTCCAGAGTTCGTTTGCCGAAGTCAGAGTTAATCCAGAAGACAACCGCTATTCCAAAGCCAGGTCAGGGGTGGTAACAAGTAGGTCAGCGAGAAGTCAAAGCCAAGTCAAGGAGTCCAGAAGTCAGCGTAACACTAGTCCAAACCGAGTCAGGAAATCAGGAATCAAGCCAGGTTGCCAGAGTGGTCGCGAAGCCAATATGCTACATTGCTCCCACAACCCACTCACCGCTCTGCTGGTTATTTATTAGGAGTTTAGGAGCTGTCATCTGGGTCCTGCAAAGACTCCACTTCTCCTCTGCGTAAATCTCTTGCAGCTAACCGGGCACTTCTCCTTCTGTCCTTTAAGGCGAGGCGCACACGCCTCCGTCTCTGCCCTTTGGGTGATTCAGGTGAGCTGGGAGTCTGATGGGATCCATCTGGCTGCTGGCTAGAGGGTGGGGACAAACCACCATCCCCGGCTTGCTCCCCTGTAGTCTCGGTTATTGGCTGCTGGCTAGAGGGTAGGGACAAACCACCATCCCCAGCTTGCTCCCCTGTAGCCTCAGGTATTGCCAACTCCCCACTGCCCTGTGGTGCTGGGTCTTCGTCTAGGACCGTGCCTGTGTCTGGGACCTCGTCTGGTTCAGTCCCCTGGGGGTTCACCAGGGGCAGCTCGTCTTCTGACTCCTCACTGAAGTCCTGGGGAAGAGGCTGAACCAGGACAGCCATCTTGCCTTCTTGGTTTTCTTTTTCTTTGGGACGTTTTTTGTTGCCGCCTCCTGAACAATGTTGCAAACTTCTGTCCATAGTTCTTCTGGGACCCTATCTACTAAATCTAGTCCCATAAATCTATTCTTCACCTCCACTGCATATTCATTAGGAATATTAGTGAGCTCATATCTAACTGATCTGTGGGTCTTCCCTATTCTCTTTAGTCTGATTCTAAATTTTGCAATAAGAAGTTCGTGATCTGAACTACAGTCAGCTCCAGGTCTTTTTTTTACCGACTGTATAGATGTCCGCCACCTTTGGCTGCAAAGGATGTAGTCAATCTGATTTCGGTGTCGACCATCTGGTGAAGTCCATGTATAAAGTCATCTTTTAGGTTGCTGGAAGAGAGTGTTTGTTATGCACAGTGAATTGTCTTGGCAAAATTCTATCAGCCTATGTCCTGCTTCATTTTGTTATCCCAGACCATGCTTACCTGTAATTCCAGGTGTCGTTTGACTACCTACCTTAGCATTCCAGTCTCCTGTAATGAAAATAACATATCTTTTTGGCGTATTATCCAGTAGGTGCTGCAGATCCTTATAGAACTGATCTACATCTCCTTCTTCAGCATCTGTGGTTGGGGCGTATACTTGGATCACTGTGATGTTAAATGGCTTACCCTGAATTCGAATTGAGATCATTCTATCGTTTTTTGGATTGTATCCAAGCACTGCTTTAGCCACTTTATTATTAATTATGAAGGCTACTCCATTTCTTCTGTGGTCCTCTTGTCCACAGTAGTAGATCTGGTGGTCATCTGATGTGAAGTGGCCCATTCCAGTCCATTTCCGTTCACTGACACCCAAAATGTCTGTATTTAATCTTGACATCTCACCAATAACCACATCCAATTTGCCCTGGCTCATAGATCTTACATTCCAGGTTCCTATGGTGTGTTGATCTTTAGAACATCGGATTTGTCGTTCACCACCAGCACCGTCGGCCACTAGCCGTCCTTTCGGCTTTGAGCTAGCTGCGTCATCACATCTGGGGCTAGTTGAACGTATCCTCTGTTCCTCCCCAGTAGCATTTTGACCATCTTCCGATCTGGGAGTCCTATCTTCCGATAGTATACTGACATATCTCTGGTTGTACTGATCCATTTATCAATTAAAATTTCCCCATTCCCTACGATATTGTTTCTATATTTTGATTGGTTTAATATATATTAATTAAAATCATATGTTGCTCTGTCATCTTTGATTAAAAATACCCTATACATTAGTATATATTTTCTAAAACCTATATGTATCTATATTCAAATTCTGTTTGGCTAGAATGCTCAAATCAATATAACATGATACATTCCCGATTTTCATTACCCATTCTGCATGCTTTTATATAATGTTACAGGCACAAACTTTCACTTCAGTCATATGACTATGAAAATTTACTACAAGCAGGATCCCTAAATGAAATCATGCTGTGCATTCCCTGTCCAATAGAAATACTCCAGATCATGGTTGAGGATCTCTTTAAAATGCAGTTTTGGCAAAATGTAGCTCATACCACATATTTCCTCTCCAGTCTTCTGAAACTCACTCCCATAGTAGTTAGGACTTAATGTTTAATATTTTATATTGGGGGAGGGAAGGTGAGCATAATGTTGGGAGAACTGTGGCTTCTTAATTCACAGCATCCACTTTCTCCTTCCAGTTAATTATAAAAAATAAACCTTCCTTTCGCTCACCCAGGCTGACATTTTCAACTTATCACAGTTCGCACTCCACAGCTGCAGATTTAAATGGCTTAACATATTGCAACCTACCTGATTTCTAATTCCTTTGGACCTAGGCTGGTGTGACAGCTGTTCTTCACAACACATCCTATTCTGGCCCCAAGGAGTTTACAAGGCAGCAATCTAGAAAAGCCAACAGTTGCAGCACCATGGAGAGCTCCAAACGTACAATTTGCTCCCTGAACAGGTAAAACTAGATTGAAGCCTTACACTTGCCAATCATTAGAGATCCTTCCCAGGCTGCACCTCTTTCTTCCAACGTTTAAGGAGCATAGTATTTCACCTGTCCTGGAGTTCATGTGTGCTGCACTACCTACATTGGTGACCAACTCATGAAGATGGAGGTGCTGTCTCATTTCTCCACCTGGTCTTGCAATTCCAGTTCAAGAGTCTCCAGTGTTTCAGGCTCAGGATCTCTGGTTCTTGAGTAATGCTACATCAAGCTGGTTCCTCAGCCTTTATCTCTAAGTCGTGGGGAGCTCTCAGGCAATAAAATTGTGAAGAAAATCCAAGTGTTTCTCAGAGCTTCGCTTAGGTAGCCAAATATGCCTTCTCTCATTCCAAACAAAAGGTAAAGACAAAAGATGATGTCTTTTACACCACATGAAGCTGCATGATGCTTCTCCAATAGGATTGATTCAGTAATACCCTTATCTCCATATTTCAGCATTCCATAATTCAGAGAAGCTCTAAATATGTTTTTTAAAGCTTTTTAAATCTATAAACATATGTACTTTTTTTTTTTTACCTAGGAAGCTTTCCAAATATGTAGAAACTGCTACCTTTTCTTCTGTGGTCAAATGTGGTCAACCTAGACTATAAGGGAAGCTTTCTCTCTGGCACTCCCATCTTTTCTTTTTTTCCTCTCTCCATTTACTGAGATTACTGGAGGAGCTAACTCGATCTCTTGAACCCCCTTGTACAAAGGTCCAGGTGGCAGGAGATTTTAAGAGCTCTCCCTGCATTCAAAGCACAAATGGAGATCACATACTGTTTATTGTAAGATGCTGAACAAGTCTACATCATTAACTTTCATATCTGTCTCCTTGCCACAGCATCTTCTGACCATCATAACTCAGCAGTTATGCCTTCTCAAGAAAGCTACCTCTGATCTACAGGAAGAGAATGAAAACTTTCCCACAACCCCCATTCTAGATCTGAAACTAAACTGTTTTACTGTTGTTTATTTGATCTTCTCAGAGTTGCCTTTAGAGTTCCACTCTCAAGGAGCCTTCAGTAACCACTGCCTTCCCAATGGTTGTTTCTTAACGATGTATGAAATACTGTAGGTTTTAACGAAGCAAAGCAATTGCAGTGTTTAAGGCCAGTGAAAGAGCTGCTGTTTCTTTTAAGACAATTTGTTGGAATTGCAATGTTGCAGTAAGATCTAGGTTGCCATAGACAGTAAAGGTCTGGGGTACTGGCCATTCACTCCTAAATCACTTCTCTGTTTTAATGTTCCTCCTTCTCCAGACCTTGCATCTTGAAGTCATTAAAGTGGGTTGTTAACTGATGGAATAAATACAACACTCTCCAAAGACTATATTTTAACACATATTTAAGCAATGGTTTCATCCTACTTTTGACTTTCACATGCAGATTTTAAGTGCTACATTTTACAATACAAATTGGCATGTACAAGTTGCTGAAACAGTGGTTATTGAGTGACTGCTGCAGAGTAAAGTTGCTAAAAATTAATTATTCTGAGACAAAGATTGTTGTTTTTGCTTAAAAGCCAAAAAATACAAGTGGTTTCTTTGGTTACTTAATAGAGCAATTTATTTTAATATTAAGGAATTTACTTTTCTTGGAAATTATACAAATATAAGCAACAAACATAAAACATCCATAGTAAGATATTAAAGCATCCATGTTAAAAGTAATAAATATTAGCAAAACACCCTACACCATAAAAAAACAGAGCAATATACATTTTCAATCGACCAATGGTGCCTTTCCTTATATAAATATAAAGCCTTCTGTAAGAGCTCCATATTGACCAGCTTCTGAAAGGCCATCAATGGTGGGGAAAGCCTAAACTAATTGTCTCAATGGATTCTCCAGGATTGCTGCATAAGTTATAATACGAGGCTGTCTAAATAGTTTCACGTTGTTAAATTGTATAGTGAAATGTCTGCTTATCTTCAAGGCCTCAACAAGTTCTGACTTGAGACAAGTTTTTACAGAATGTTGCTTTCAACAGCACCTTCAGTGCATCTGGATGGAAGTCACAAGGACATACCAGGAGCAAAGCCCTTGTCTATCAGTGGTGTTCCACATGATGAAGATTTAATTAATTGTGGTATCAGGAATGTGCTTTATTCACCCATTGTTGCACCAATGCAGCTGTAACACATACTGTATAGTATAACTATCTACTTTATGTTGGCAGATATAGATCCATGTATAACCAGCACACAACACTGTGTACAGTAGCAGCAATGAAGATTAAAGCAACAGCAGTGACAATTACAATTAACACTAAAAGGGATGAAATAATTTAAAGCATAATTTAATTTAATAATTTAATCTCCAGCAAAGGAGATTGTTACCTTGTCGTGGTGCTGGAGCTTGAGCACCTCAATGAAACCATGAGCTAAACCGTGAAGGGACACCCAAGACGGGAAGGTCGTGGCAGAGAGGTCAGACTAAATACGATCCCTGGGGAAGGTAATGGCAACCCACCCCAGTATTCTTGCCATGAAAACTAAATGGATCAGTACAACCAAAGATATGTCGGTATACCATCGGAAGATGGGACTCCCAGGTCGGAAGATGGTCAAAATGCTACTGGGGAGGAACAGAGGATACGTTCAACTAGCCCCAGATGTGATGACGCAGCTAGCTCAAAGCCGAAAGGACGGCTAGCGGCCGACGGTGCTGGTGGTGAACGACGAATCCAATGTTCTAAAGATCAACACACCATAGGAACCTGGAATGTAAGATCTATGAGCCAGGGCAAATTGGATGTGGTTATTGGTGAGATGTCAAGATTAAATATAGACATTTTAGGTGTCAGTGAACTGAAATGGACTGGGATGGGCCACTTCACATCAGATGACCACCAGATCTACTACTGTGGACAAGAGGACCACAGAAGAAATGGAGTAGCCTTCATAATTAATAATAAAGTGGCTAAAGCAGTGCTTGGATACAATCCAAAAAACGATAGAATGATCTCAATTCGAATTCAGGGTAAGCCATTTAACATCACAGTGATCCAAATATACGCCCCAACCACAGATGCTGAAGAAGCAGACGTAGATCAGTTCTATGAGGATCTGCAGCACCTACTGGATAATACACCAAAAAGAGATGTTATTTTCATTACAGGAGACTGGAATGCTAAGGTGGGTAGTCAGACGACACCTGGAATTACAGGCAAGCATGGTCTGGGAGAACAAAATGAAGCAGGACATAGGCTGATAGAATTTTGCCAAGACAACTCACTGTGCATAACAAACACTCTCTTCCAACAACCTAAAAGACGACTTTATACATGGACTTCACCAGATGGTCGACACCGAAATCAGATTGACTACATCCTTTGCAGCCAAAGGTGGCGGACATCTATACAGTCGGTAAAAACAAGACCTGGAGCTGACTGTAGTTCAGATCACGAACTTCTTATTGCAAAATTTAGAATCAGACTAAAGAGAATAGGGAAGACCCACAGATCAGTTAGATATGAGCTCACTAATATTCCTAAGGAATATGCAGTGGAGGTGAAGAATAGATTTAAGGGACTAGATTTAGTAGATAGGGTCCCGGAAGAACTATGGACAGAAGTTCGCGACATTGTTCAGGAGGCGGCAACAAAAAACATCCCAAAGAAAAAGAAAACCAAGAAGGCAAGATGGCTGTCTGCTGAGACACTGGAAGTAGCCCAAGAAAGAAGGAAAGCAAAAGGCAACAGTGACAGGGGGAGATATGCCCAATTAAATGCAAAATTCCAGAGGTTAGCCAGAAGAAATAAGGAATTATTTTTAAACAAGCAATGTGCAGAAGTGGAAGAAGACAATAGAATAGGAAGGACAAGAGACCTCTTCCAGAAAATTAGAAACATCGGAGGTAAATTCCAGGCAAAAATGGGTATGATCAAAAACAAAGATGGTAAGGACCTAACAGAAGCAGAAGAGATCAAGAAAAGGTGGCAAGAATATACGGAAGATCTGTATAGGAAGGATAATAATATTGGAGATAGCTTTGACGGTGTGGTCAGTGAGTTAGAGCCAGACATCCTGAAGAGTGAGGTTGAATGGGCCTTAAGAAGCATTGCTAATAACAAGGCAGCAGGAGACGACGGTATCCCAGCTGAACTGTTTAAAATCTTGCAAGATGATGCTGTCAAGGTGATGCATGCCATATGCCAGCAAATTTGGAAAACACAAGAATGGCCATCAGATTGGAAAAAATCAACTTATATCCCCATACCAAAAAAGGGAAGCACTAAAGAATGTTCAAACTATCGAACAGTGGCACTTATTTCACATGCCAGTAAGGTAATGCTCAAGATCTTGCAAGGTAGACTCCAGCAATTCATGGAGCGAGAATTGCCAGATGTACAAGCTGGGTTTAGAAAAGGCAGAGGAACTAGAGACCAAATTGCCAATATCCGCTGGATAATGGAGAAAGCCAGGGAATTTCAGAAAAACATCTATTTCTGTTTTATTGACTATTCTAAAGCCTTTGACTGTGTGGATCATAACAAATTGTGGCAAGTTCTTGGTGGTATGGGGATACCAAGTCATCTTGTCTGCCTCCTGAGGAATCTGTATAACGACCAAGTAGCAACGGTAAGAACAGAGCACGGAACAACAGACTGGTTTAAGATTGGGAAAGGAGTACGGCAGGGTTGTATACTCTCACCCTACCTATTCAACCTGTACGCAGAACACATCATGCGACATGCTGGGCTTGAGGAATCCAAGGCTGGAGTTAAAATCGCTGGAAGAAACATTAACAATCTCAGATATGCAGATGATACCACTTTGATGGCTGAAAGCGAGGAGGAGTTGAGGAGCCTTATGACGAAGGTGAAAGAAGAAAGTGCAAAAGCTGGGTTGCAGTTAAACCTCAAAAAAACCAAGATTATGGCAACGAGCTTGATTGATGACTGGCAAATAGAGGGAGAAAAAGTGGAGGCAGTGACAGACTTTGTATTTCTAGGCGCAAAGATTACTGCAGACGCTGACTGCAGCCAGGAAATCAGAAGACGTCTACTTCTTGGGAGGAGAGCAATGGCAAATCTTGATAAAATAGTTAAGAGCAGAGACATCACATTGACAACAAAGGTCCGCATAGTTAAAGCAATGGTATTCCCTGTAGTAACCTATGGCTGTGAGAGCTGGACCATAAGGAAGGCTGAGCGAAGGAAGATAGATGCTTTTGAACTGTGGTGTTGGAGGAAAATTCTGAGAGTGCCTTGGACTGCAAGAAGATCAAACCAGTCCATACTCCAGGAAATCAGGCCAGACTGCTCACTTGAGGGAATGATATTAAAGGCAAAACTGAAGTACTTTGGCCACATAATGAGAAGACAGGATACCCTGGAGAAGAAGCTGATGCTAGGGAAAGTGGAAGGCAAAAGGAAGAGGGGCCGACCAAGGGCAAGATGGATGGATGGTATTCTGGAGGTGACGGACTCAACCATTGGGGAGCTGGGGATGGTGACGGCCGACAGAAAGCTCTGGCGTGGACTGGTCCATGAGGTCACGAAGAGTCGGAAACGACTGAACGAATAAACAACAACAACAATTTAAAGCATGTTAATTTTTTTCCTCTTATTCATAGTCGTACCTGCTGTTTATGGCAAAGTTTTACAAATATTATTTATATATTGGAAATCTGGTTTTAATCAACGAAGGAGCAAGTCTCCTTTTTTCTCTCATGGTCTATATATCTTTCTCTTGCTAAAACCATATAGTTTGCAAAACAGTATAAAGTAACAAAGAATGCCATACTTTGGACTTCAGTAGACAAAGCTATGAAGAACCAGCCTTGAATTAATATTATAGCCCAATGGAACATCAGTGGCAAAGGACAGGATACTGCTGAAACAAACTGTCATTTCCATGAAGTTATACGAAGAAGCCGAATAGGAATATTTAATAAATTAAGCAATTAGCCCCAGGTTTTGAAAGCATTCTTTCTCAATACAGACAAAACAAGTAGTGTCATTTTTTTCTAGGCCTTTGAATGGTATCCTAGGGCCACACTACTGAAACTAGATAGACAGGTCCAAGATAAAAATTAATTTTGACAGCATTAAAATGTACAATTTAATAAAAATAAAAGCAAAATTACAATTCAGTTGCACCATTTGGAAGGGCTATGTTGGCTACATTCAAGGTTTTCAGGGGCTACATGTGGCCCTAGGGGTTCAATCTGTCTTAACCAGATCAACCTCCTAATATTGAGGGTGTTTTACTGAAAACATAACACAAAAGATTTGCATGCAACAGAAGCTGTTTGCCATTTATATATTGGAAATCTGGTTTTAATCAATGAAGGAGCAAGTCTCCTTTTTTCTCTCATGGTCTATATATCTTTGTCTTGCTAAAACCATATAGCTTGCAATACAATATAACAGGGCTTTCCAAAGTGCCGCTGCTGGTGACACACCAGCGGCGGTGGCGACGGCAGTACAGCGGTGGCGCGTGCGCACGGCAACAGTGCAGGGGGGCGTGCGGCAGCGTGCGCACGGCGGCGGCACGGGGGCGTGCAGCAGCAGCGCGCGCGCACAGCAGCGGCGCAGGGGGGCGTGCGGCGGTGCGCGCACAGCGGCAGCACAGGGGGGCGTGTGGCGGCGCGCGCACAGCAGCGGCGCAGGGGGGCGTGCGGCGGCACGCGCGTGCACAGCGGCAGCCTCCGCTAAAACGCGGAAGCACTGATCCCGCGCCGCTGCTGCTGCCGCCGTGCACACACGCGCCGCCACTTCCAGGTGGTGTGGCGACACACTTTTGTGTCGCCACACACAGTTTGGAAAGCTCTGCAATATAAAGTAACAAAGAATGTCATAGTTTGGACAAGTCAAACAACAGACAAGTCAAACAACAGTAGATCCAACATCCAAAATATCTGCTGTATTACCCCATTTCAGCTTCCAATCTGATATCAAGCTTATAAATAACTCAAGGCAGGGAACATAGCTAATACTCCTTCCTCCTCCTATTTTCCCCACAACAACAATCCCATGAGGTGAACTGGGCTGAGAGTGACTGGCCCAAGCTCACCCAGCTGGCTTTGTGCCTAAGGCAAGACTAGAACTCTCACTCTCCTGGATTCTAGCCTGGTGCCTCAAGATCACCCAGCTGGCTTTGTGCCTAAGGCAAGACTAGAACTCTCACTCTCCTGGATTCTAGCCTGGTGCCTTAACCACTAGACCAAACTTGCACAATTTTTTAATTTTCTGACTGTATACCTGAAAGCAACAGGAAGATAATCTGAACTTTTAGTTCCCTATAATTAACTGATGCTCCTATACTAATTCAGTAAGACAGGGGGTTAAAGACCAATTATTTAAATTATTATTTCATTTATTACCTTGTTTTTGCTCTACAAGCTCAAGATAGCACGGCTCTCCATTCCATTTTAAATCCCATGTCAACAATTTCAAGTTGGTTAAGTGACTGATCCAAAACCACACAATGAGCATGAATCCACCCCAGTTTTGATCCAATTCTCTCATCGGTTCAGAGTACTGACTTAGCTCATCTTCTAACCATGTTTTTCAACATATTTAAAGAACAATATTTAAAGCTCCATGTGTCAAAACAATAAAATAGAAAAATGCAGAGAGAAAACAAATCTAACAAGCATATTATGATTTAGATCTCTGGGTGAACAGTCTTTGTTTTCATTTGGCACCTAAAATCATTTAGAATAGCACCAGGCAATTGGAAAAGGAATTCCATAAATAGCAACCACTACAAATGATGCACTGCCATTTGCATCATTGTTAGACAATCTTCTCCCTCACTTCAAAAAACCAGACAACTCACAAATCTGTCCTCCAACCAATGTCTTAATAAATAGGATGGCCAATATGGGACCAAGGGGTCATTCACAGTCATGCAAAGATTTGTTATGGTTTTAAATATTAAAGAACATGTTTAGAAATGGACTCAAAACAAACAGATAATCAAGGAAGCCCTTTCACCACTCTAAATCAGTGAATATTTCCAAACAGTCTTCAGAAGCAGCCTATATATGTCTGCAGCACTGATGTTATAGGCCCATCATCCTCCCCTCACTAGTCTGCCACAAGCAGAGTTTAACAAGCCAGAGTAAAGGAGGATTGAAGAAACTTGAACTACTCTACCAAAAGGGGAAAGTCTTATAAGAATGGTTGATATGAGCTCATGGAAAGCTGGAGATAGTCCTAAAATAACAGTAATACTTTATTGTGATGTGATAAGTTATGCAGTACACATATAACACTGTATTTCAAACTGATGCATTTTGTGGTTCTTCTATTTATGGTGTACTTGTGCAGAAAAACCTATTTATCCAAATACATCTATTTTATTATATAGGCAGGTATTAGAATAAATAAGTAAAAGCAGGAAAGTGGCAGCATAGCTACATCTACACACACAAAATAACAGGCATATACATCAAGCAGAAGGTAGGACTCTAGTACCAATCAACCTGAAGATCAGCTCTGGCCAGATGGTCACAAATCTGTCTACAGCCATAACAGTTGAGAGCCCGTACTTCTCTAAAGTATCTGGATTTGTCTATACTGTTGTATGTTTCTATTTGTTAAGCCCTTTGCTAAACTCCTTAGGTGGAGGAACACAGGAGAAAATAGCCTGGAAGCCCAGCACTTAATGCTGCAGGGATATTACATTAAGGTTATTAATATTATACTTGGTATAGGAGCATCAGTGCAGAATGGTAATTAGGTCTAACATCCAAATCTCCTAATTGTCAGTGAGGTGACAAACATGAGTGCTAGGCCACTGTTCCCCAATTCTGGCAAATTCTGTATGTGTGACCTTCAACTCCCTGAATTCTCAGCAATGGTAGGCTGACCATACGTCCCGTTTTGAACGGGACTGTCCCGTTATTTCACCATTTCTGGAGCATCCCGTTGTTATAGTCAAAATCTTGATTTTGTCCCGTTTTTCAAAAATCTGAGTCAGGAGTAAGCCTGACAGGAGTGGGTCAGCCCCCGCCGCCATGCCAGATTCGGACTCAGTCGGAGGAAGATGAGCCGACCTCCGGAAGAAGCTGGTATGGTCCGAACCAGAGCTGCTGATTGGAGGCAGTCTGGAACAAGAAGCCCCTCTACCAATCAGCGCGCTGCTTGGCCAATTGGGTCCCAGACGCAAACGGCGCGAGATTCCAACCTTAAAAGGCCGAGATCCTGCTTCAGAATCCTGCCCGCAAGACGCTCTAGGTCTCACCTCGCAGATGTCAGCACTGGGGAGGCGGGATGGCGGCCAAGCCAGGTTGTGGGGTGGCATTCTGCGAGGGGCTCGGCAGCGCTGCATGAGAGGTGGGGCAGAGACACTGCGCCGGCCGCTGCGGGGTCCGTGGGGCTGGGCTGCGTGCGTCTGCTGGGTTGCAGCCTGAAGCGTGTCTGGAGGAGGAGAGTGAGTCAGGCGCTGTGGCGGAGGAGGGAGAGGAGGGCCCAGTGGAGCCATGGCGCTGCCTTTCCTCGTGAGGGGCCTGAGGAGCTGCCTCCCCTGCCCAGCAGCGGCCCCTCCGTGAGCGCCTCCACCTGGAAACGTCCCTCTCTCCGCCACCACCACCGCTCTCCCAGGAGGCGTCACAACCTCATCGCTCTGTGCTGTTGCCCGCCTCCTGCTCATCGGCGGCGACTCTCCTCCCGCAGGGGAGCTCCCGCAGCCTGGCAGGCAGCAAGGGGCAGAGTGGTGTGGCTGAAGTCCCCTAGCTCGGCCAGCTCCTGCTTCTACTGTGCAGTGGCGGCAGCGGCAGTAGCGACTCTCCTCCCTCCCTCAGCCAAGCCCAAGGGGGATGGGGTAGTGGTGGGCCTCCATCCCCGCCCCTTGTTCCCCGGCTGATGACGGTGCTGTGTGCACAGTGTGTGTGCTCCGGCCTTCCCCAAACACACCAGCTCTGCCGCACCATTTACTGCTAGAAGAAAAAAAAACCCTTTAAAAATCAGAAAAAAATATTAAAATCCGAGCCAATCGCGCTGATGGGGGCGGGGTTTGCAGGCGGGAGCCAATTGCGTGGACTGGGGGGTGGGGTTTGGAGGCCGGCATGGTGGCATAAGACCCTGTCCCGTTTTGCCATCCCCAAAGTCCCGTTTTCGTCTGAAGGAAATATGGTCAGCCTAAGCAATGGCCATGCTGGCTAGAGAATTCTGTGAGTTGAAGTCCACACATCTGGAAATTGCTATGGTTGGAAACACTGCCAGAGGCCATTCCATTATATATTGCTGATTGGTTGATTATTATACTCAACCTGGAAACTAACCAACTCCAGTCTACTTTGGGTGGCTCACAGCATAAAAAAGCAAACAGCCAGATGTAATCCAGATAGCAAAGAACAAGATGGAGAATCCAGCCAACAGCAATGTATGTATGCTCTACAAGGGGCTCCAACCACCCTAGCCTTAGCCTGGGGGAAAGGCCAGGTCTTTAAGGCCCTCCAGAACAACATCAGGGTGGGAGCTACCCAGATCTCATGAGACAGATGGCACTGCTCAACTGAAGGAACCCAGAGTGTGCCAACCCTGTCAGATTGAACTAGCTGGGCTGAGGCCACAGGAGATAGGCAGTCCCTTAAGTAAACATGCCCTATACCATGTAAAGGTCATAACCAGCACCTTGAATCACATCCGCAAGCAAACTGGCAACCAATGCAGCTTGCTGAACAGGAGTGTGTCATTGAATTTACAGTGATGGAATCTGTAAGGATGATTAAGCAAATAAGCTTAATAAGCTTATTGCTATTACTACCATTATTGTTTATAATTTAGGTGTGTGGGGTGGGTGTGTGTGTGTGTGTGTGTGTGTGTGTGTGTGTGTGTCCACACGTGCCTTTGAATTTGTGTTGATTCCTGGCGACTGCCTGGACAAGTCCCTGAAGTTTCCTTGGCAAAGTTTTTCAGAAGTGGTTTGCCATTACCTCCTTCCTAGGGCTGAGAGACTGTGACTGGCCCAAGATCACCCAGTTGGCTTT
Source organism: Charina bottae (assembly GCA_023362775.1). Lineage (NCBI taxonomy): Eukaryota > Metazoa > Chordata > Lepidosauria > Squamata > Charinaidae > Charina > Charina bottae. The sequence continues at coordinate 214,144,271 of JALMGJ010000001.1, forward strand.
GTACCTAAGGCAAGAATAGAACTTACACTCTCCTGGTTTCTAGCCTGGTGCCTTAACCACAAACCAAACTGGCTCTTTATAACTTAGTTACAGACTTTAAAATTTTATTATGTAATCCCATAATCTTACACTCAACATGATACATAAATTGGAATGCAGTGGAAGAGGAAAGCAACACTCGAAGAACAACACCTTCCCTGAGTAATGGACAAGTCCAGGTCAGTTTTTCCTTAACATGAATTCCTTCTTGGGATGCAGAGGAAATAGCCTCCTAATGGCCTGCATCTCCTGGCTCATGGGAATGACATTCTAACTATCAAAATTAAGGTGAACCTTACATCAGACTTTTACAACCTAGCTAGAGTTTAGGGGGGCTATCATCCAACTACATCTGAAGGAAACCAGGAAAGGGAAGGCTTGCCTAAATCTCTGAACTATAGCTATCTAAGTTTATAGGTAGCTTTCATGAGCTTATGCCTTTTGATAACATGTGTTAGTCATAAAAGGTGCAACTAGTCTTCTTCTGATTTTTTGCCACCAGAGAACAACATGGCTGTCCTAGCTTGGGATTAACTAAACATGGATGCATCAGGCCACCTCATCTGCCTACTGAAGAATTTGTATGATGATTAAGAAGCAACAGTCCAAACAGAGAAGGTCTATCTATATGGTCACTATGAGCCAATACAAACTTGATGGTATGTAATTAATCAGATAGTTCAAAACTGGGAAAGGATGGTACTAAGGTTGCCGTTACTTAATTAGCTTAAATGCAGAATATATCATAAGAAATGCTGGACTAGAAGAATAGAAATTAGAATTAAAATTTCTGGGAGAAATATCAACACTTTAGATATGCTGATGGCTGGAAGCAAAGAGTATTTAAGGAATCTCTTGCTGAAGGTGAAAATATACAGTGCAAAACCATTCTGCTGCTCAATATTAAAAAAAAAAAAACCACCCTAAGATTATGTCAACAGGCAATGTCAACTTAATGCAAGCAGGCAAAGAAGAAGTTGACGAATTTACCTTCTTAGACTCAAAATTCACAGAGACTATAGCAATGAAGTAAAGAGATATCCACTGCTTGGGAGAAAGACTACAATAAGGCTAGACAAACTATTATAGGGCAGAGACACCCCATCTTCAAAGGAACATATTATCAAGATCATGGTTTTTTTTCATTTTTAACATTTGTCTATGAAACCTAGACCATCCAAAACTGACGTCTTTTCATTGTGGTGCTAGAGAAAATTGTTAAGAATACCCTGGACCACAAATCATTCAATACTAGATGAATTAAAACCAGCCTACTCACAGGAAGCCCTAATAATGAAGCTAAAGCTTACATAGTTTGGACACATAGCGTTAAGGCAAGAGTCACTGGAGAAGACCCCGATGCTTGGAAAAAACTAAGGGGGGCAAAAAAGAGAGATTGACAAAAGATACTATCAGTGATGATGCAAGACACAAGCTTATAAGAACTCAAGCAGTTACCAACCAACAATCCTGGCAAAATAATGTCTACCCAACCACAGTGTCAGAAGAGACAAAGCAACTGAACAGTAACTCCTAGCTTAAAATCTACTTTAAGCCACATGAGGACTCACACATATCTAAGAAATTTTTCAGCTCTCTAATTCCCTGTGAATTTAAGAATCTCATGCATCTCTATTAAGAAGATGTTCTTGGAAATCAGAACCGTTTCATGCAGGCTTTTACTGTGTTGGTTCCTCTAGGGGCAGAAAATTCAATCAGCCAATGCACTTCAATAAATCAGAAGATTCTAAGTCTTATCAGTTCAATGCTCTGCATGATAATATCTCCCCAAACACTTGTTTAGATCAGCAGTGTCATAAAGCCTTTTAAAATCCATTGCAGTAAGCTCTATTATTTCCAGGATAAATTGTTTAAAACGAAAACCTCAACTATATAGTATCCTGGCCAGTTTTAAAGGGGCTTTTTTCTGTGAAGTCCAAAACTGATTATTAACCAGATTGCTAATTCTTACTATAAAAGTATCTTCTCTGCTTCCTCTTCCTTTTTCACAATATGGTAACAATAGAAATATAATCAGAAGGAAAGAGGCTCACATGTTGTATCACCCTAAACTAGTAAATAAGCTCACAAGTTACTACCCTACCATTTTTCCCCCAGCCTATCAAGAGGCTAGTGAAAACACCAAGGTTTATCACAAACAAAGGAACCTCCATCCTGTCTGGCCAGCCTGTTGTTTTAGAATACTAGCATCTTAGCAGGCAGGCAAAGACATTCTTCAACCAAGCTGGCAGAATCAGTTGAAGAAATCCAGCTCTTCTGCACTAGCTCTTCACTCAGTGAAGTATAACATTTTTCACCACCCAGTCAAGTTGTTAAACTAAGGCTGATTTAAACTACATGTACTATGAACATGCACCAAAGGGAAAAGCTATTGCCAGTTCACTAGCTCAAATTATAAAGAAGACAACGCTCAAAATAGAATTAGATATGTTATGTTGCACTGTGAGGTAAAGAATTCGGGCATGTTCAAGGTCACCACACATCTTGCTGAGGCAATTTTCAAAGCTGTCACTTACCAATGGCAAATCCTGACAGTGTGGCATTAGCACTACATTTCATTGATTAAATGTTTGTGTTTCTCACTTAGGATGATTCTGGGATTTCTGACGTGTACGCACCATCACACATACAAACAGAGCTTTCTCCTCAAACATAAAAGTAGCAAACAGGGAATAGAAACTGCCAGATTTATCTTAAAAACAAAAAAGACAAAATTAGAACGAACAGACACAAAATCAGCTTATTCCATATCCACTTTCTCCTCCTGTTCCAAGGCACATTGATTATTTATGTAAAGTATTTATGTCATACTTCTTATTTAAGAGCCCCCAGAAGTAATTTTCAATAATTGTGAAAGTGTAAAGATGAACACAAAAGAATAACGGGGGTTAAAATAACAATGAAAACGGAATAAAACCAACCCATCCAAATTTATTATTTGGATTTTGCATTTAACCACCCTCTTCAGAAGTGTTATACTACAGTTCCCATCATCTCCAATCTGGTTTTATCTTTTTGATTCTGATTGACGCTTTTATATATTTTTTGGGTTTTTCTCTTCTCTGTTATTCATGTATTATTTTTTGATGAGACTGTTAGCTACCTACAGCCTTTTAGGGATTGGGTGATATGCAAATAAATTAAATAATACAACAATAAAGACCATCACTGCTTTGTACACATTATACCATAAGCAACTGTATAGCTTTCGCTAATCAGATGCCTCCCAAGTGTGTTGATACTATGACTTTCTGAATTAAAGGACTGATTGCATATAAATTCTGGGAAATGCAGTCCCAACCTATCTAAAAGTGATATTACGTTGGGGAGAAATACCCACCTTATCAGAATTATTACAAAAATTAAATTACATTGTATCCTCTGAGATTCTCTACTATATTGTGAATTGTTCCTTTCTTCAAAACACTAAATTAGATTGGCTAATGCCAGTAAGAGATGACTCTAAATTGTCATTTGATGTATTATAAACAACCTTGTATTTTAAAAGAATAAGATAGGATGTAGAATAACAAAACTTTTCAATTTGTTCCCCATCTTTCTAAGGTCAGAGTAGGTTTCTACCTTAACCCTTATAGAAGATTGTTTATTTATTTAATTTATTAAATTTCTATTACTGCCCATCTCCCCCGAAAGGGGACCTCTGGGCAGTTTACAGTGAAACCAGAATTAAAATTCAAAGAGGAGCACAAATACAAAAATATAAAAATAGAGTTATGAATAACAATAAATATAAATGGGATAAAAATCTAGATGGCTAAAAGTTCTCTGTCACTCCTCGAGCAGAAGGGCCATTCTTGGTCTAATCTAGGGCGCTAGCCATCCCAAGGAATGACTATTCCCCCTCCTGTTCCAGGCATGATGGCAGAACCAGGTTTTCAGTTTTTTTCGGAAGTCCAGGAGCAAGAGGGCCTGTCTCACCTCTGGGGGAAGGATGTTCCAGAGGGCAGGGGCTACTGCAGAGAAGGCACACTTCTGAGACCCTGAAAGATTGAACTCCTTTACAGATGGGGTCCGTAGCATGCCCTCTCTGCATGACCGGGTGGGACGGGTCAATGTAATAGGGATGAGACGGTCCCTCAGGTAGCCTGGCCCCATGCCATGTAGGGCTTTAAAGGCCATAACTGCTTGAATTGGACCCAGAAGCAAACTGGAACCCAGTGCAGCTCATATAGCAGGGGTGTTATATGTGCTGATCTTGATGCACCTAAAATTGCCCACACAGATGCATTCTGGACCAGCTCTATGTGCTGGCTAGCCTCGGGTGTCAGGTTACACAGAGGCTGACAGCAAGATAGCAAACAGGAGACAAATGTCTGTTCACAAACCGTGGGTTGCACGCCAGCAGAGCCAGCAAACCAAGTCCAGGAATAGTCCAGTGGGAGTCCAGAAGTCACAAGCAGAGGTCAGGATTGGAGCAAGCAGGTAAACAAGAGTCCAGAGCCAAGGTCAAGGATTGTAGCAAGCAGGTCAACGATTGTCCAAAACAAGGTCAGAAGTCCAAGCAATCAAGGCAAGATACAGGGAGTGGTCGCGGCAAGAATGCACGTTGCTTCCACAGCCTTTGCTCACGGCCCCTCTGTTGATTTATCTTGATGAACCCAGCTGTCGGCTGGCTCCTGGGTGCACTCACAGTCACGCCTCTGTAATTCCCTCGCAGCCAAACCTGCGTCTCTCCCTTAAGGCAGCCCTTAACCTCTGCCGCCTCTGCTGCCTGGGCGACTCAGGTGAGCTGGGGGTCTGATTGGGAGCAGCTGGCTGCTGGCTGGAGGGCGGGGACAAACCACAATCCAGGGCTTGCTCCTGCTCAGCCTCTGGAGGCTGAGATGCTGCCACATCTCCACTCCCATCTGGTACTGGATCTGGGGCTGGAGCTGGGCTTGGACCTGGGGCTACCTCTTCCTCAGTCTCCTGGGTGTTTAACAGGGGCATCTCATCTGCTGACTCCTCGCTGGAGTCCTGAGGCAGAGGCTGGCCCAGTACACTCTAGCTTCCAGATATTCTTCAAGGGTAGCCCCATGTAGAGCGCATTACAGTAGTCTATATGGGAGATAACTAGGGCATGAGTGACCGAAGGGCCTCTCGGTCTAGGAAAGGGTGTAACTGGTGCACAAGCAGGAGTCGTGAGTCCAGGAGGACCCCCAAGTTACGCACCGGGTCTGTCTGGGGTAGTGTGACCCCATTGAGAACTAAAGATTATAAATATCTAGATACCGAGGGGCCATTAATCCACAGCCACTCCGTCTTACCAGGGTTCAGTTGAAGTCTGTTGTTCCCCATCCAGGCCCCCACAGCCCCCAGGCACCTGGAAAGGGTGGTCACGGTATCACTTATTTCACCCGGGATGGAGATGTATAACTGGGTATCATCAGCGTATTGATGGTACCTCATCCCATGGTGACGGATGATCTCGCCCAGCGGTTTCATGTAGATGTTAAAAAGGAGCATACTCTATCTCTATAAAATACCATCCTGAGTGTGCTAGGAAAAAAAATCTAAAAACTCAATGAGAGACCATGTGATGCTGTAAATATTTGCTATCGTTTTAAACACACACACAAACACACTTTTAAAGTTTGGGGGAGGAAGGTTAGTGCGTTGAAAATTATTTAAGACAAGTTTCTAGTTCCATGCTGATTTAATCTGGCAAACAACTTCTAAAACTGAAGCTAGATTTTTCTAAAACTCTGCAGAACATTGACTAAGTAGGGTAATTATACATACAGGTGTGTACATACAGCATCTTCCCCAGCCCTCCAAATATCTTGGATACAATTCTCAGAATTCATTGTCAAAGGTTTGTGCTGGCTAGGAATCCTAGGAATTGTATTCCATCACATCTGGAGGGCATCAGGTTGTGGAAATCCTTCTTTCAAGACTCCTCTTCTTTGAAGCAATTGTAACTGTTTCCTTATGGTTCAGCTGAAGCCATTAAATATGGCACCACACTATTTACAACCAATATTTAATTTCACTCATACATGGTAGCAAGAAAAATATCAATTACAATATTCAAACCATGAATTGGCAGGATCATACAGGAAACCTGTTTGTATCAAATACAACGTAGCTCAGGATATGATCTATCATTCAGTATGGCTTTGTACTACTGAAATGTACTGCAGAGAATTTGGTCGCTATGAGTCTATTTATACTGGAGAGAGGGAGAGAGAGAGAGATACACAGAACATTTATACAACACGTATCCCATCTGTTTCTAAGCTATGAACATTATATGTTTCATTAATTGGTAAAATATTGCTCTCTGCAATATATGATCCAGATTTAAGTGTATGCTCCTACAAAATAAAGCAAATCTTGCTGCATAATTTATTCCTTGCTCAGGCAGAAGCCCACAGAAGCACAGGACTTGCATAATCCCACCTCCACTCTGTCAAGATGATTGTGACAGTTGCCCTATAAATAACAGCAGAGTCACAGAAACAGCTCAAACTGCAAGCACAGATTCTAAGCGGCAAAGACATTTTCACTGCAACTTAATGTGCATTGTCAACAAAAATCTTCTGCTTTGCTACTAACAGGATGCAACAAGTGGGTGCAGTTGTTTATGAAGGAAACAACATAAAAATGAGCCATTTGTCAACTCCAGTATTTTAATCATTTTCTAATTTATATAATCTCATTTTATTCCCATTGCCTCACTGAGAGCCAGTTTGGCCTAGTGGTTAAGGCTCCAGGCTAGAAACCAGGAGACTGCGAGTTCTAGTCCCACCTTAGGCATGAAAGCCAGCCAGGTGACAGGCCAGTCACACTTTCTCAGCCCACAACGTCAGGCTTGGGCAACAAGCCAGTTGGTCAATTCCTGTCATAACCAACAAATCAACATTCGCTTGATCTGATAAAGCAGACCCTGCACCTGTGGAAAAAACACTAGGAAGAAAAAAAACATTCCCATTGTCTCACTGATTATATTTTAGCCAATTTTATCACCAAGAGCTTAAAACACGATACATGGCTTCCTCCATGTCTCTTCACAACTAACTTATAAGTAAGTGAGGCTAAGAGATATACCCACTCCTCATTTAGTGACTGAGTTCTTTTCCAGTGACCAGGTCATTAAAATAAATGGTCACTTAGTGAACATGTGACTGAGAGAGACACTGTGAAGATCACTGGTTGCTGCCATCTCATTCAGATAAAATTCTCTCATATAGCTCGCCAGCATTACTCTCACACCAGCATGCATTGTTATGGGGCACACAAAATTTGATTGTAAATGCATGAACTGGTCAGAAAATGAAATTTTTTTTACTGTCATATTTGCAAATGGTCAGTAACCGAGATAGTCGCTAAATGAGGAGTGGGTGTAGTGATCTGATGTACTCTGTGGCAGAACAAGTATTCAAACTCAGGTATTCTTAGTTTAAACTTCATACCTCACACCAGTGTCCAAGGAATCTGATAGCTGGAGATCTGATACTGCCATCAGGGCCTTCATGTGCCTGTTCCTTCACACAAAGGCCCACTAAGTAAAAAAAATCCTAGAAATAAAAAACAGCAATCCAAATTCATATTGCTGCCAAAGTAAGCTACACAAACCTGTTCATGTGTTTACCAGGAGTTGAGCTCACTTTGTGGGGGTCTATCCATTTAAAAGTAAGAGGACTGCAAAACATCTGGCAAATAGCCAATATGTGTGATTTGTTGTGGTCCTAAGAGACTGCAAAGCCCTTTTGGTGGGCTGCATTTGGTCTGATGATTGCATATAATGTGGGCCTGGCAGAGACTGTATCATCATAGCAACCTCGTACAGAAAGGAATAGCAAAAGCCATGAATCAACAGTAACTCCTTAATTGCTATGTAAGAAAGAAACTATAGTTAGACAAGGCAGCAGCTGCAGCAAATAGCCTCCTAACCCTTGTGGCATCTTTAGCTTTATGACGAATAGGGGATGATGCTCAACAGCTATTTGATGAGCTATGTAACAGCTGCCCAAGACTAAATACTGCTGCTGCACAGCTGGAAGCAGACACCATTGTATCATTAAAAGGCCAATAATTCCAATCTCACCATACAGTGAATATGTTGATGAGTTATTTGTAACCCCAATCAGGTGTGACGACTGTTTAGGAAAGATGCAGTCTCTATAGAGGATAATTTCATTTAAAAGGAACCGTAAAGTTATTAAAACTCAAAATCCTAATACAAGTAGTCCTCTACTTATGACCACAATTGGGACCAGAACTCCCATCGCTAAGTGAGACAGTTGTTAAGTGAGTCACACCTAATTTTATGACCTTTTGCCGCGGTCATTAAGCAAATCACGTTTGTTAAGTGAGTCATGTGGTCGTTAAGTGAATCCACCCATTGACTTTGCTTGTCGGAAGCCAGCTAGGAAGGTTACAAATGGTGATCACATGACCTCAAGACACTGCAACCGTCATAAATACATGCTGGTTGCCAAGCACCTGAATTTTTATCATGTGACTGCAGGGATGCTGCAATGGCCGTAAGTGCGAGGACAGGTCGTAAGTCACTTTTTCAGCACTGTCGTAACTTCGAACAGTCACTAAACAAATGGTCATATGTCGAGGACTACCTGTAGACAAAAGCACACATTTATGTCAAATCCACAAATCATTTCAACACTGACATTAAAAGAGATTTAGAAGTAACTGGCTGTAAATCAATGTACTGTCATAGTCAATATTGCATGGAGGAAGGCACGCTATAATCAGGCATCTCTAATATCCTCCTTCCCCAAACTTATCTACAGAAGAACGTCTTACATTATTGTAGGCAAGGCAGTTTGAGCCAAGGACAAAAGCAAAACCACATTTGTAATGGAAAATAGCTTTGGCTGTTTGTCGGCTAACCTGGTTAATGGGTTGCAGCAAAAGAAATTAAATGAGGACAGGGAAGTAGCAAAAAAAGGGGGAAAGAAAAAAAGGACATCATCATAATGCTGAAATAGTCAAAATTTGCCATTAGCTCTTACAAATGAAACATTTTTCTAAGACCATAAAGGGCCATTCATTTCATGCTATGGTCCCTGCCAGCTTTTCCCACAATTTATAAAAGCACTCTGGCTGTTCTCATTTGCATGCAAGAAATGGAACAAAAATGCCATGCAAGGAAAATTGGTTAATCAGCATTCATGGCAATTTAATAAAGACAAATTAAAAATAAATAAATCTGGGCATATTCCTGTAACTCTTGCCAGGACATAATGCTGTATTTTAAAATAGCTGCAAAAACAGAAGTGAAAATATAAGAACATACAACTGGCTGAAAGCGTTTAAGTAAAAAGGAAGTGAAGAGTATCTTCTCAGATTTTATTGCCCAGCCTGATGCTGTAAATCAGATCAATCTCACCCTTCCAAAGTTGTCCATAAGAGGGAAGAATAGGTTGCCAACATTTTTGCCCTAAAAGCCCTGTTTTAAAAAAGGTACTTTTTAAAAGCTGACATATAAACGGTGTTCTTGTTTAAACTGTGTCCTTATAAAGGGTTTTAATGCTGGCTCTGGATGGCTACAACACTTTTTTCCTTTCACAATGGATTCAACAGCCAATCCTTAAAGCCGTGAGGGATTTCAAATATCCCAATCCTTGTTTATTGTGGAAAATGTCTACAAGCAACTTTTGCAATATTTGCATGTAATTTTTGAAGCTACAATTAGGAGTATACTTTAAAACTCCAAAGCTCATTCCTTCCCCCAGAAGATTTCTAAGGATCAGCCAGCACCCTCACTTTCCCAGATCCATTGGAATCTCACATTCAGAAACTAGTGGTTGCAATGACAGAAGCATAGACAGATGTTGGCTTCCTTGGAGGAGAGGCTAAGATCCCAGACATGCCCTTTCCTGAATAGTTGCTAGCCATTGTTAAAAGACACCTGCTGTAGTCATCTTCAAAAATGAAAGCATCTGACCATTCTGGTAGGATCATTAAAATCACTCCCAGCAGGTTCACTGGATTCACCCACCTCTCTCCTGCTAAAACCCCAACCTGATCATCATGATTCCCAAGGCTAGAAGGGATCCGGAGAGGATGGGAGCCCAGCCTTCATCTGAGAACAATGCAACTTCTCATCCCTACTTGAAAGTCTAACACGTCTATGTAAATACCATCATTTGCTAGAAGCAGGCACGCACATAAAATGCAGTACACAGATGCACACATACAGAAAAGAGAGACTACAACTCCATGCACTTTTACATGAGCAAAGAAGGGCTTGCTTCTTGTAGATAAACCATCACAAGAATTAATAAGTGCAGTCTCTACATTTTTGTTTGTAGAAAATTCGCTGTAGTTTCTGATACTATCCAGCCACCCCACCCTTTTTTTTTTTAAAGCAGGTTATCCCAGAGAAAAGTAGATTCAGCAGCGGGAATTATCAGAGAAACGAAGGAAAACCCTAAAAGCACTCTCAGAACCTGGTCTGGTATACATAAGTAAGACAGCTACTGGGCTATTTCTTCTACTCTTCACTCAACACTGAGGTGTATATGTTGTTCTTTGTCATCCTGTGCATCCAGTCGTCTTCTCAGAGATTTGAAAGCAGAGCTGGAATGGAATTGCAATGCTAAGAATAGTCCTTGTCAGAGGTGTACAGTATGTGACACATCCCCCTCAACCAGTACAGATCCACAGAGGATATGCAATGCAGCAAGAAAAGCTTAAATGTGATGCTGCTTCCTTGACTCCAGCTCTCTGTGAGGGAGGGCTTTTGCACATTAAAACTGGTAGCATTTCTGTGGGTAGATGGAGGGAAGGAAGCAACCACACAGATAGAAAATTATAAGTAACCCTATTTAGACATACGTGGTTACTTCATGCTAATTACTGACAACACTACCCCACAAGGTTTCTACACTATAGTGGACTGTTATAATAAATCTAAGATTGCCTCTAAAGAAAAGTCAAACATCTCCCTGACATAACGCACAACCTCATTTTTGGGGTTGTTGAAATTACTTCTTAAAAAACAAAAACAAAAAACAAATGGGAGTCAATGAAAAGACTCCATTTCCAGTAATGGAATTTTAAAGGTTTTTCTGGCATGTGGTGAATTGCTGGGATCCAGATGAAACTCACATCTGCCAGGCCTTCTGACATTCTTCCTCCTACTCCACATTTAACACTGTTTTGTCCTGAAGGCAAATCATCAACCAATTTGGGATCCTGCTATTGCAGAGCAAGTTCTAAACTCCCACTGAACCAATCTTTACATTTTTGCCAATAGATTTAAGATAGACTATCCCTAAAGGATTTAAAAAATTAGAAATCATCATCATCATCTGTGATAGAGGAGATGGGAGTTAAGAATGCTAAAGAATCAATCGAAGAGAAATGCTAAAGAATTTCAGAAGCAAATAAACTTGCATATAAACTTGCTGAAGGTCCATTTAGACTTGCACTAGCATCACTTGCAAGTGCTGAAGAGAGAGAGAATCTTTGATCTTGGGAAGCAAGGACACTCAGGGACATAACCTACATTATTGCAAACTTAGGGTAGAATTTAGCAGATTACCTGCCTTAATTCCAACGGCAGCTGTGAGGGCCTTTGCCCTTCCATTTTTGGAATTATTGTAGGTCTGGTTGGAGGATATGCTGGGAGGGGAAGGCATTTTCAGTCTCTCTGATGTTGCCCTTTAAATGTTTTAGTTGCTCCATTTTTCCACTTGCAAAGCTGCCTCTGCTTGCAATCTTTTGCTTTTTCCTAGAGCATGGCTGAAGCCATGGCTTTACACTTCTGCATCCTCCCAGCCAATATGCTTCATTCCAACTGTAAATAGATTTTTTTAAAAAAACTAGGAAGTTAGCTTAATTATGTAGTGCTTGCTTCTTTCCCTTTACCTCTTTATCACCACAAGCCTTCTCTATTTTCTATACCACTTGCAACTGTCTTTTCATTTTTATGTGCCATACTAGACGGGAAGGGGGGGGGGGACAAACTAACTCCCTTTATTTTTTTCCCTTGGGATCTGCTTAAGATAATTAAAAAAGGAGATTGGGTTGTGAAGGGGAGCTGTTAAGGGTGAAGAAGAAAAATCTGGAGTGGATTTCTTTGGAAGACTAAGAAAGTGTATGACACTTAGTATTTCCAACCCTGACTTCAGTGCTTTCTGTGCTGTACTGGGGTTTTCAGGGAAATTAGGGTTTATTTTCAAAAGACCCTGAGAAAATTTCAAACTTATGGAGATCAATGTGATGTGAGCCTTTATCATATGAAAAGGGTGGGGTGAGTGTTGGGTGGAAAAGAAAATCTGCTTTGCATATAATTAGAAGTACTTTCAACATATTCCTATTTCAGGCAAACTCCCATTATAATTTGAGTGCTCCTTGTGGCAATCTTCTTTGGTTTACTGTAAAGTCTTACTGTAAAGGTTGCTGTTGTTCTAAATTCTCTGGGAGAGAGAACTTCATGAGGTTTGATTTGGTGAGGTTTGGTTTGGTTTGGTTCAAATATCATCATCATCATCATCATCATCATCATGACAAAGATTCTGTTAAGGGCAGAATAAACTCCCTGAAAAACTCTGTACTTCTACTCAAGTTCTGAGATTTGAAAATCTGTTATTTCAGCCAAAGGGCCAATAAAATGTCTGGACTAAAAGCTAATTAAAACAGCTGCAACCCAGACTTGTGCTACAATCAGAGCTCGTTGGAGGAAAACTGAATCAAATAGAGATAGCAGATATGGGAGAAATTACCAGGAGCTGATCAGCAGGAAATTGGAAGTCAGAAAAAGCCAAAAGATAGAAAAAGCCACAAAGACTGGGGGCGGAGGGATATTAACTCACTTTCACCATCAGGAAGCCAGGAGAAGTTGTGCTGAGTGGCACATATGCAAAGATTTTTAGAAAATGTTCTTCCAAAACTTAGCTTCCACAGGAACAAAAATAAGATGGCCAAGACATTAGAAGAAAGCTTTCTTCCTGAGTGGAATTCAATACGAAACTCCACAGAGAGTCAAGGAGAGGAATCTGGCTTATATTTTAAAAAAAGAATGAGCACATATCTAGCCAGCTCATTCTCACTTTCAGCCCTAACAATAGCTAAATATGCATAACCAACACCTGAAATTACTTCTTGATTACTATCTGTGTTTTCTTTTGTTATACATCAAGTTGCTTCTTGAATTTCTAAAATTTTATCCCATGTCCAGTAATAGATAGTCAGGCTCTGCAGAATTTCAAAGCAAAATTAGAGCCTTCTGCAGTGGCTGTGCAATCTTTGAAAAAACACCACAAAACACCTTTTGCCTTTGAATCCATACTGCAGCACTATGATACGTATTTTCCGGGGTAAACAGGATTGTTTCTCACCATTTAGAGGAAAAGTGGTGAAAAGCATTGGAATTTTAAAGTGAGCCCTTTCTGGGGCAGGTTCAAATTAGAGTGGGAATACCACCCACTGCAAATTCCCATATTTTTGACGTAGTTCTCTCTCCTCCTCTGGAGAGCCAGTTTGGTCTAGTGGTTAAGGTGCTAGGCTAGAAACCAGGAGACTGAGTTCTAGTCCCGCCTCAGGCATGAAAGTCGGCTGGGTGACCTTGGGCCAGTCACTCTCTCACAGCCCAACTCACCTCACAGGGTTGTTGTTGTGGGGAAAAGAGGAGGAGGAAGGAGTATTAAGTATGTTCACCGCCTTGAGTTATTTATAAAAATAATAAAGGCGGGATAGAAAATAAATAAATAAATAAATAAATAAAATAGCAACTGCCAAACATACCATACATTGTCCATGGATTCTCTGGCACCCAAATTAAAAAAAAAAAGGCAACAATGCTCTGCATGCTGGCTTTATATAGTTGTCCAAGCTGGTTAAAGCAAAGGAAAAGAAGATTTGTAAAGGGGAGCTGCTGCAGGTGAAGAAGAAAAATCTGGAGTGGATTTCTTTGGAGATCTGAGAAAGAGTATGCCTCTTAGCATTTCCAATCTTGATTTTGAGAACCAGTCTTTTCTGTGCTGCACTGGGGCTTCCAGGGAAATGAGTGCTAATTTTTCAAAAGAATCAGCAATGCTTTCAAGTAAATGGGGGTCAATTTGATATGAAACAGAACTTTTACATAACTCTCCCTGGGGTTTAGAGATGTATCCAGGTGTTTTAGTCAACATGTGAGTTTGTTAATTGTCAGTAAAACAGAAATGAGGAATATCACTGTATAAAGTCTTAAGAAACAGAAATTAGATACTAAACAGAAAATAAAAACTAAAACAAGAAAGCTAGAACCAGCAATATCATTCAAGTGATTTTAAAGCGAGTTTCACCATTTTAGTGTCTCACTTCATAAACACTGAATTGATGAAGACAGTATTCGCTTGTAACATCTGGAACTGAAATGCATAGGGAGTATTTTTACGGATAAAATGTTAGCTATAGCATACAGTACCTATTCTCTGGGGAACTGCAATATATCAAGGACATATTGGCTCATTTTATATATATATATATATATATATATATATATAGAGAGAGAGAGAGAGAGAGAGAGAGAGGAGAGAGAGAGAGAGAGAGAGATACAGAGATACAGAGAGAAATATTCTGTCAAGGCTTTAAAACAGTCTGGTTTAATTTTTTCCCAAGGTTGTATGAGCAGCATGAAGAAAGTTTACAAACCTCAAAATTGTCTCTAGGGCACACTTGCAGGACAAAATTCTCTTTTACCAAAGACTTTCTTCACATATGGGAATTTCAAGTCTGTTGTTTCCTCATCTATAATTAGACAACTGCTGGTAAAGCTGGCAGGTTTAAAGGGCATTCTTTGTCAAAGAAATAAAAAGCACTTCTGCTTAACTCGGAAACAGAGGATACTTTCACTCACTCTTGAATTTGAAAATAGCAATACCAATTTTACACACCTCCATTGTACAGAGTACAAACAAAAGCTACCAATGTCAAGAGCCTATAGAAAAGTTACTTGAAGGCCAAACAACCAATCAATAATATTTATTCAATCAATGACCAGCAAAATTTTAAAAGACAAAAGCAGAATAAAACAAATAAATACAATAACATACTAACAACTAGCAAAATAAATCACATAATAATATAGCATTCACTCCTCTATTACTATACTGATACATTTGTTACCCAGGTAATGTAAATCTAAAACATTAATAGGTATAAAGTACTGTAAAGAATATATCCCCTAACGATTTATTAATTAAGATATATCAAACCAAAAGTAGAACAAAAGTGATTACGGCTTTAACCGGTTTTGTCTTATTTTCATTGCGGCAACACAGAATTTAGCTACTGCACACGCAATGAATGGTTTTAAATCCTGAAGAAGATGGATTTAAAAATCACATAAAAATTATCTGGACTCCCAGGGAATTTATGTCTTAGGGTCAAAATGTAGATTGACCTAATGTCCCTATAAAATTTACAACGTAATAATACATGTGAGGTGGTTTCAACTTCCTCATCACCACATGGGCAGATACGCTCAGCTATAGGGATTTACTATACCGGCCTTGAAGAAGTGCAGATGGAAAAATGTTGAATCTAGCTTTGAAAAATAAGATTCTCAGCTTAGGGAAAGTTATGTTTTGCAAATAACTTGCTGGTTCCCATATGCCCCTGTTAATCCAAATCCTATTATGTTGGGGCAGCCTATTAACTTCGATCTGGAACTCCATGTCCCTTATTCTTTGAATAATAAATTGCTCGGCTTGATCATAGCCTAATGATATTAAGAAGAGTGGAGAAAGCCTGTATGAAGCCAGCTTATGCTCTATCATCTGTTTCCAAGGTGAAGAAAAGTTACCTATTAGAACTAGAGGGGTCAGTCCAACTGGGAAGAATTGGATTTTGCGCCAATAAGTTATCATCATCTTCCAGCCCCTAACCTTAATTGACAGCATTCCTGTCTCGAGTCTTAACTGGGCATTAAATGTTCCATTGGGTGCAGCTAAAATTGATCGCAAAATTAATGGAATGAATGGGTGCTGAATGGGCATTGGCAATTTAGGGTCTTGGTTCACAGAGATCTATGTTAGATAGTATCTTCGCTCCACACCAGAATACCTTCAAATTTAGTTTTTCCTGCCACAGGAGCAAACTGAAATATGCCATTCTGTTCCTGCCTGAGCCAGTCAGGCTCTTTTCTTGCCCTGTACTTCACTCTATTCATGGGTTGGATTTGGATGTAACCCTAAATTGATTTAGCATGATTTGACTGAACGTAGCGTCCTCTAGATCTGCATCCTTCTCAGGCTGTTCAAACTTGGTCTTGTGTTAACAAGATGGGCATTCAAAGGCTTTTTTGATGTAAAAGATCTATCACTGATTTTTAAAAAAGTAAGGTTAAGAAAAAGTAATGATACCCATGTTCAACTCCTAGTAATTACATGGACACAACTCTGCAGTTTTGTTAGCAAGAATATAGAATTTGTTTCCCGCTGCCTTTTTGGAAGACATAGGTCAGTGATCCAATGTAGGCTACAGATGGTACCCTCTGGAGGTTTCCCATCCAAGACCTAATCAGGTTTGATCCTGCTTAACCTTTGGGTTCCAAGAGGTATTTACTCCTCAGGAATTCTGGATAAGCTATTCCAACAAAGGCAGACCTCTTATTCCTAAAAAAATATAATAAACTTGCAGTCATTCACCACTCTTGCTGAAATGGACCACTTGAATGTGAACCTAAATGTAGCTGGATAGGGAGAAAAGTGTCTTAAAAGGTCACATTATTTATTTGCTACTTTTCCCTGCTCTTTTTGCCCCGTGAACTTTTCTAGTCATAAATGCCTTAGAAGTCATAGTTTCCTTTCCAAGATGATGAGGGGTGTTTAACATAAATCATGCTTCCTTTTTAAAATGTACATTTAAAAAAACACTTTCCATGGTACATTATTCTTTCTATACTATGATGATGATGATGATGATGATGATGCTATCTTTTCGCTCTGAAGATAGCCAGTAAAACTGAAAAGCAAATAAATATTTAAATTAGTGATAAAATAAATACTATTGCCATTTAACATTTTTAAGACAGGCAAAAGGGATCCATATTTACACATTTCCCAAACACTGTGAGAGCCAAACTCAACTCCCAATAATATGAATTATATAGCTTGGGAGCAATACAGAAGAAGGCCCATGTGAGAGCCAGTTCTCAGATAGTCACAAATAACCTGATACCAAATCAGTCTGTTACCAAAACGTAAGATTGGTGAAAACTGTCATTCCTGCCCAAGGGAGATTGGCTTCTAGTCCATTATCTTCCATGGGCAGGAGAAAGAGTCACCAGAATTTGAACCTTAATTTTACTATGCACAGGTTATACATTTGATTCACAACAGTCATTGGAATTCTTTTGTAATGACTTCATCAATTTTGCTACAATAAATCTATTTATCAGAATCTTGATGGTGTTGTAGGTTTTTTGCCTAGCAGATTAAAAGAATGCTGACAGCAATTCCTGCAATTCTCTACTAAAAGTACATGGAAGAAAAAAAACTTTTGGAGTTTCTAGACCAGATCACAGCAGTCAACTCTCTTGCCATGCCACTAAATGGGTTGCCAATATCTTGCTCGAGTATAAGAATTAAGTAGACTAGCATCAGAACTAACTGTCACAATTCATGGGCTAGATCCATCAACTTCCAATTTGGCGCAGCTTCCTACAATTACATTACTTCAATTCCTTGCTGGATAAGTTCTTTATTCACCATCTTGAATTTTATATTTTATATTTTGTATCTGTATTTATATTTATACTGTATTGTTTTTAGCAATATGTCATTTTTATCATCTGTAAGCTGCCCAGAGTCATCGTATGCGAGATGGGTGATAGAGAAATATGACAAGTAAGTAAGTAAGTAAGTAAGTAAGTAAGTAAGTAAGTAAGTATCTGGAACTCCCGAGAAATTTAAGACCTTTATCACTCAATCTGAACTATACATCCCCTGGAAACAAACGAAATTTCACACAGATTCCTCCCAAGTAGAATTTATTCTTGGATTCTTGACTGGGGGAGCTGCAAAGATGGCCAATCTCTCTTCTGGAAAACAACAACTCTATTCTTGAAAATTGTTCATTGACTTTGCTAATAAATTCATTCAACTGAATTCCTTGGAATCTATTCTTGCATTTTTTTTTCTTAGTTAGCCATAAGAAGTCTGATAGCTCTCTGTACCTGAAAGACAATCCTAGGAGAGCAGGGTCATCTTCAAATGGGCCTCACCTGCCAATTTTAACAGATCCATAACAGGAAAGTTGTTCCTTAAATAGTTAGGCCCTAAGCCGTTCAAGGTTTTAAAAGTCAACACCAGCACTTCAAACCAGCCTTTCTCAACCTTTTTAGCCTAGCTGAAAGTCATACTGAAATGGATCTAGAAAATCAGCCTTATTGAGACACACATGGTATTGTGGGACCACAATCTTCTCAATCACCTTTCCCGGAAAAGGAATAATTGAGACTGGCCTATAATTTTATTGGTTTTGTGTGTGAAGGAGCCTTTCTTCAGTAAATGGTCTTATTATTGCCTCCTTTAGGTAGGGAGTTGGTGGAATATATCCCTCCCATACGGAGTCACTAACCACTTCCCTTAAGCAGGGGACCAAGTCAGTTATGTTATATATAGAGAAAAATAATGGGATTTTTCTGTTTAAATATTATACAACAGATCATACTCATTCTAGTCACCAAAATAAATGTTTGGGCTGCTGTTTATTATTATTTCATTATTATTTCTGGTATTTTTAAAATATTTATCGCATCTATCAAAGTAGGATATTCAATATCATATAGTTAAATATTAATCTTATCACAATTATATTATAGCATAATCAATATATGGAAAAGTAAATTGTATTAAGGGCCATGATTGCTTCTTTAAGTGTGTGTGTGTGTGTGTGTGTATGTGTATTTTGGCACTGGTAACCAAGGCACTTTAAAGAATAACATATTCTAGCATTTAAATATGGAAAATAAAGGCATTTGCATAACATTAAATAAAAAACATTTTGTGTGTTGCAATGATGTAAATGCCAAATATAATTTCTTTGTGGTCCTATTAAAAACAGTTTTTGTAACTATTATCATCAAAACATAATTTTCTGAACATTTGGGAAGTATGCTTTATTGTTTGTTTTGTTTCTTTGATAACCCTCTTTCCTGATGTGCCAAATACAAAATTCTTTTCACAATT
The DNA here is from genome assembly GCA_023362775.1 of Charina bottae. Lineage (NCBI taxonomy): Eukaryota > Metazoa > Chordata > Lepidosauria > Squamata > Charinaidae > Charina > Charina bottae. The sequence continues at coordinate 214,163,479 of JALMGJ010000001.1, forward strand.
TTAAAAATAACAATCTGACCAAATCGTTACACCTAATTCTAAAGACAGACAGACAATACAATACAATTCTAGTAGGTATAAGTGACAGAACAAAAATGCAGAATCTGATACTGTATAAACACTAAAACACAATGATAAAAGGTTGCATTAAAAAAACACAGTTGGATGAATAGCAAGTAATACTTTTTACTGTTTATTATGATGCAAGTACTTTTTCATTTGAGCTTGCTGTAAAATCAAATTAAAAATGCACCTGGGGAAATAAATACCACAACATCAATAGATCTGAATAATTGTTCTTTTAATTTCCTTAATTATTTTAGATTTTTGATATATATACATTCCACGTGGAACACACACCTGATATATTTGAGAGATATTCTGTCAGATGAACCAGAAGTCAGCATTTTTGTAATCTCTATATTACACCAACAGTTTGTTCTAGCCAAATCAATGAGCAATACCCAAGAACAGCTGTCAGGGCCTTCATGACATTGAAGAAGACATGGAGAATTTAGAAACTTTTTTTCCAGGACTGATCAGAGCAAATTATGTATGAATAGGTAGAAGTTAAATCTACCATTTATAAGTTCTCTGTAGTCTCTAACCACTTATATTTAGAACAAACAGTAGAGCTAGTCACAGATGTATAGAAAATAATATTATTCATGGCTAATGGCCAAGATGAAGAAGACTTAAATCCTCATATTTGATTTATTGCTTCAGCCAAAATTGTTGGAAGGTCAAAAAGTACAAGTATTTCCAGTGAATGTTCTAGTAAACTCTTGCATGAGAACATGTTCACAGTACAAACCACTGATGGGAACAGGACACTGAATGTTCTGAACTTGAAAGCCTCCTTTTTTAATTGATGAACCCAATTTGGGGAGCTCAACCCTAAATATAAACAGACATTTGCGGGCATTTGATATTTTACCAATCCCTGTCTGTTTCACTGTTCAGCTGAGACAGCTGCAGGCTCTAAAAATTAATGGGTACATTTACATTAGGAAAACAACACTGTCCCAACATCCTGACGGCTGGCAGGAAAAGTCAGCTTAGCAACAGTTCAGAGTTATGCCAGGCAAACCAAATGATGCTATTCAGCAACTATGCTTCCCACAGAAACAAAGTCCACGATAATGTCAACAACTACTAAAAATATTACAGCTATCAACCCACACCACGTAAGTTTTCATCTGTCACATTACAGACAAATTAACTCACCAAACATGAATAGCAAGATGTTACAAATGCTAGGGTATACTTGAAGCAATTGGCACAGAAGTAAAAGTTCAAATCTGTTATTATAGAGAGGGCACGCTACGAACCCCGTCTGTAAGAGAGTTCCATCTGACAGGGTCTAGGAGGCGTGCCTTCTCTGCAGTAGCCCTCGCCCTTTGGAATATTCTTCCTCCTGAAATAAGATTGGCCCCCTCTCTCCTGGACTTTAGAAAAAACCTAAAGACCTGGTTATGTCACCATGCTTGGGGAGGGGAGGGGAATAGCCAGTCTTGGGGTTGGCTGGCCCCTTAGATCTGCCGTGTCCAGCCTTATCGACCGATGGAATAAGATCTACCATTCCTGGATCAAACTGTATAATCAATATACATACATACATACATACATACATACATACATACATACATACATACATACATTGTCTTATTGGTATTTATAGTTTTTATTGGTTTTAAATTTTTGCTGTGAACCGCCCAGGGTCCCTCCTTGTGGGGGAGATGGGCGGGATACAAATGTGATAAACTAAAAATAAATTATGCAGTTAAGATCAGGAAGAAAACTGCATGCTAATTCTTGTTGTTGTAGATTTGTGGTTCTCCATATCCACTGTACCAAATTCCACAAGAAATCCCTGTAATCTTTCCACATAGTTGGTATCATCAAACTAATAGTAATCACTCTTAGAACCTACTAATTTCAACAACTGAATGTTAAGTACGTGTTTAAGCCTCTTCTTAGCAGATAACAATGTTTAGCTTTAGTTGGGTGACATCTTGCTTAATTTGCAAAGTTGGACCTGTGGTTTTAAAAAAAATGGACTGACACGTTGAGCATTATGTATTAAACAAAAGAAAAGAAAAAATAATAACAAAAGAAATCAGTTGGAATAATGGTTAAGGCACACTTCGGGGCAACCTTTGCTAGAAATCTCTTTCCCTGCAACCTTGTTTAAATCAACATAAGCAAACACAAATAAACAAAAACAGATTGCAAAATTGATTCTTCAGTAAGAACAATCTCTAATCCCCCATCACAATATTAAATGGCACCTACAGATTATTCTGTTCTGTTTCAACTCTGCAGGTATAAAATCATATTGCACTTTGCATAGGAAATACACATGGAAGCATGCATAGATGCTAAAGATCCATATTCTTTCCATTCTCATATAAGCATTAGCATATACACATCACATTATGCCAACAAAGGCGATACATGAATCAGCCTATAGAAGTATCTGAGTTTAGGGAATCCTAGGTATAGCAATCTTTTTATAATAAATGAAATTCAATTCATTCAAGACTTCCAAGTACCTGCCTACAACAATCTTATATTCCATTCATGTTTTTCTCTTTGAGAAAATGGTGGCATTTGATTCTATCAGACAAGATACTGTGACCAGTAGCAAAACTGACAGAATCTAACACTGCCATGACAAACCTAGCACAAAATCCTACATTTTTGCAAATTCAGAACTGGAGAAAAGACAGGGAAGTGAGAAAGAACAGGTTTAAAAAGAGATGCAAATCTTTTCACTTAGCTATAGCCATCAAGGTAAAGATGTTTAAAAGTTGTGATCATTTTTTTCCACTTTTCCTATAACACATTAGCATTTCAGAAAGTCATCATGGTCTCTTGAGTACAATTACTTGCCTTTTTATAACCTCACCTTATTCAGCATTTCATTATGGTCCAGGACTCTCAAGGCAATTCCTGCATTAAAAAAAGAAAAGAAAATTGACATTAATTTGGTCCCATTTTACTTACCGGGACTAATGTCATCTCAGAACGGAGGCACTGAATATGCTTGAGATAAATCTACCTGCCTACAAAGTTTCCTGAGTAAGCAGATGAAAAGAGCAATTAATGTTCCTGGTTCAATAATTTGTAATACTTAGTAATCACTTATTAGCACTTATTATTACTTTCATTATTGCTAATATCAAAGAGAACTGATAAATGCATAAGCACAATTTTTAAAGAGAAAAACAGAGAAGGAAGAAATAAGTAACATTTCACAGACCCAGAAAATTTTAAACTTTAGAATCCAGGATCTACTAGATTCTTTGAATAAAATCTATGGATATGGAAGGTAAACTCGAAGTGTTTATATAAACACAAAACTATGCTAGGAGTTTCAGAGCACTGCTTTTAACATTTACTTCCTCAAGAAAGTAGGATCACTTTCTAAACATCTGTATGATGGACAAGAAAAGGGAGATAAAGAGATGGTATATAAGACAAAATATATCTAACGTGGGAAATTGTTAGAAATAACAATATCCCCGTAGGAGGAGAGCCATGTTAGTCTATGGAGCCAAAAATCATGAATTTGGTAGCACCTTTTCAGATTAAAACATATATTAAAAGGTATAAGGTTCTACGAGCTACAGCTGACTTCATCAGATGCATCTAAAGCAGGGGTCCCCAACCCCCGGGCCGTGGACCGGTACCAGTCCGTGGCCTGTTAGGAACTGGGCCACACACTTTCGTCTGCACCATCCCGTCCACTTACCACTTCCGTCTGTGCCATCCTAAAACCCCCACCCCCACCCCCCGGTCTGTGGAAAAATTGTCTTCCACGAAACCGGTCCATGGTGCCAAAAAGGTTGTTAGGAACCAGGCCACACACTTCCGTCCACTTACCACTTCCATCCGCACCATCCCCCCCCCCCGGTCCATGGAAAAATTGTCTTCCACGAAACTGGTCCCTGGTGCCAAAAAGGTTGGGGACCGCTGATCTAAAGGATACTCAGAAATACTGGAAAAGAAGTAAAATCCTCACGCTTTCAGAAAACTGATTTGCAAAGTACCCTAAGCCTAGATTCTACACTCAGACTTTGATATTACAAAAAGCCTAGTCCAACAGCACTTTTAACAACTAATAGATTATTAAGCCTTTATGTCTTAGAATCCATCATCATAAGGTGAACTTGAGTCCACAAAAATGTTTACGCTCATAAATCTTTTAGGTAAAATAAGACTTTCTGCTATTAAAACTTTTGATGTTCTTTGAAAAATCTCCATGGATCTAGTTTCAGCTTACATTTAATTATGTTAGTTTGCACGAGCTACTCTGAAGATGCAACACACTTTCTTTACTTCTGTTAATAATGCAATTGGGGAAACTGATTCAAAACAGGTTAACTACTTGACTAAACATCTTCTCAAAACCACACCTAAATCTCTTGCCTAAAAGTCCCAGGGAATAGGCAAGGAGTACTATTATCAAAGGTGGCAAGAATATACAGAAGATCTGTATAGGAAGGATAATAATATTGGAGATAGCTTTGACGGTGTGGTCAGTGAGTTAGAGCCAGACATCCTGAAGAGTGAGGTTGAATGGGCCTTAAGAAGCATTGTGAATAACAAGGCAGCAGGAGACGACGGTATCCCAGCGGAACTGTTTAAAATCTTGCAAGATGATGCTGTCCAGGTGATGCATGCCATATGCCAGCAAATTTGGAAAACACAAGAATGGCCATCAGATTGGAAAAAATCAACTTATATCCCCATACCAAAAAAGGGAAGCACTAAAGAATGTTCAAACTATCGAACAGTGGCACTTATTTCACATGCCAGTAAGGTAATGCTCAAGATCTTGCAAGGTAGACTCCAGCAATTCATGGAGCGAGAATTGACAGATGTACAAGCTGGGTTTAGAAAAGGCAGAGGAACTAGAGACCAGATTGCCAATATCCGCTGGATAATGGAGAAAGCCAGGGAGTTTCAGAAAAACATCTATTTCTGTTTTATTGACTATTCTAAAGCCTTTGACTGTGTGGATCATAACAAATTGTGGCAAGTTCTTGGTGGTATGGGGATATCAAGTCATCTTGTTTGCCTCCTGAGGAATCTGTGTAACGACCAAGTAGCAATGGGGTAAGAACAGAGCACGGAACAACGGACTGGTTTAAGATTGGGAAAGGAGTACGGCAGGGCTGTATACTCTCACCCTACCTATTCAACCTGTACGCAGAACACATCATGCGATGTGCTGGGCTTGAGGAATCCAAGGCTGGAGTTAAAATCGCTGGAAGAAACATTAACAAACTCAGATATGCAGATGATACCACTTTGATGGCTGAAAGCGAGGAGGAGCTGAGGAGCCTTATGACCAAGGTGAAAGAAGAAAGTGCAAAAGCTGGGTTGCAGTTAAACCTCAAAAAAACCAAGATTATGGCAACCAGCTTGATTGATAACTGGCAAATAGAGGGAGAAAAAGTGGAGGCTGTGACAGACTTTGTATTTCTAGGCGCAAAGATTACTGCAGACACTGACTGCAGCCAGGAAATCAGAAGACGTCTACTTCTTGGGAGGAGAGCAATGACAAATCTCGATAAAATAGTTAAGAGCAGAGACATCACACTGACAACAAAGGTCCACATAGTTAAAGCAATGGTATTCCCTGTAGTAACCTATGGCTGTGAGAGCTGGACCATAAGGAATGCTGAGCGAAGGAAGATAGATGCTTTTGAACTGTGGTGTTGGAGGAAAATTCTGAGAGTGCCTTGGACTGCAAGAAGATCAAACCAGTCCATACTCCAGGAAATAAAGCCAGACTGCTCACTTGAGGGAATGATATTAAAGGCAAAACTGAAGTACTTTGGCCACATCATGAGAAGACAGGATACCCTGGAGAAGATGCTGACGCTAGGGAAAGTGGAAGGCAAAAGGAAGAGGGGCCGACCAAGGGCAAGATGGATGGATGATATTCTGGAGGTGACGGACTCAACCATGGGGGAGCTGGGGATGGTGATGGCCGACAGGAAGCTCTGGCGTGGGCTGGTCCATGAAGTCACAAAGAGTCGGAAGCGACTGAACGAATAAACAACAACAACTATTATCATAGCTTTAAACACAGTACCTTATTTCTGAATACACTTTTGGAGCCATTCATGCTTTTAAATTTCAAAAGTTGCTAAGATTAATTTGTGCTCAGATTTCATTTTCCCTGTTGTAATTCTTAAAACCTTCAATCAAAGCACTAGAGGCTTGGGAAATCAACTGGGAATAACCAAAGAAGGTGTGCACAGCGAACACAAACTCCTATCAGTCCTGATCGTATTTCCCCTATCAAAATCTATATAAAGCAATTGGTTCCTGATGTTATGGCTCCTGGAAAACTACTTCCATGTGCTTAAACAAAGGATCATCAGTGTGATGTCCTTGAGATACTGTACATTGGTTATGGGAGAAGGTGCCCACTGGGATTGGTCAGGAAAAGGAAAGTGTGGTCAAAGGGAGGTGAAACTAAGTCTTTCCCTCATCCTCAGCCACTGCAAAAAGCTAACAAGAAACAACAACAAAACCCACCTCTTAACATTTAAGCACCGTAGCACAAGCACAAAGGATTTAACACATAACTACATTTTAGAATAATCTCATATGATGGTTTAGTTGGCTTACAGATTTCCTTCCTTCCTTCCTTCCTTCCTTCCTTCCTTCCTTCCTTCCTTCCTTCCTTCCTTCCTTCCTTCCTTCCTTCCGTTTTACAATTAGGTTTAACCATTTTAACCTAAAATGGAGGAGATGGCCAAACTACCCTCCAACCCACAAAATCTTGGTCCTAGCCATTTTACGTCAGCATCATGTCCACTCCAACCCCCAACCCCCCCAAAATTGTTGCCATCTGCAAACATGGAAGAATCCCCTATTTCTGTCCTGTAGGAGCCAAACCAAAAAGCATCACCTAGCCTTTAGCCTAAACCATACCATACTATCAGTACAGTACCCTATAGCAGTGATCAATGCTTTCACAGTGTTTCACCACCTCCATCACTTCTTCTTAGAGAGAAATGAGCTTTGCCATCCTCCTGAACCTTTAAAAGGGTGGTTGGGGGGAAACTCTGTGCCCCTGTTACTCATTGTAGGGAGGCTCTTACTTGATGAGCTCCATCAAAACAAGGCTAAAAAACTGACTAGGAAAGAGGCTGACAGTCAATACCATTATTAGGACTGGATAGAAGGACAAGGCAGACAAGAGAGCAGCTGGAGACAGATGAGCTTGATAGGGTAGCGCCCTGGTGTCCATTCTAATGGACTACAAGCCCCAGAATACATAGCCAGCCTGGCCTAGCTAGTAACTAAAGAAAGCCTCTCACAGAAATAGCTTGCACCTCCCTTTTGCACTCTATTATGAGACCAACTTCTATTTGACATTAAGATCAAGTTGCAAATATAGTTTGAACAATGTGGAAAATAATCCAGTATCAGAATAAACTCTGAGTTCTGATACCTCTTCCAGCATCAGAGCAAATTTCAGGAGCCCATGTTTGGCAAAGAAGTGGAAATCCTGTTGCACAAACTACTGTTTCACTGAAGACTATTTCTTTTTCTTAGTCTTTCTTACACTGTTGGATTTTCCATTTAGCAATTTTCAGCTCTGGATACGGTCACAACAAATGGTTTTTCAAACAGAAATAAAAAATAGCTTTGCTTTAAAAAGAAACCTGTTGATCCAAATGCTCATTAAAAATTATAGATACATTTTAGTTATAGGTATCCAGAATTCATACTGTTCACAGAGCTTTGTGGTTCTTATTTCTCCTGGCTTAAGTATAATTCATATAACTCATTAGGTCACTTGAAATTTATCACTGAAATAGAGATGCCAAAGTGATTATGGAATGGAGAATATGGAATGATTGCTTCTAAATACTAAAATAAAAAGATTACTAAAAGAATCACTAGGGAAATGTTACTGTTACTTAGAGATTAATAAAAGCTAACTTTGAATGCTTTTCTGACTGCAAGATCAAATTGTTCAATTCCATTGCATCAGTACAAACACATAAATATAAGTCTTGATAAGAAATGAGAGAAATTCATCTGATCCACATTTTCATGTAAATTTACCCAAGTTGCATTTCCAAAGCCTACATACTGGGCAGAATACAGTTAGATTACCAATATCCATACTTTTCTTAATGTTATAGTGCAGCAGTTTGCAAATCTGTAAGCATGCAGAAATGTGCATTTTAATTAATGTGTCATGCATTTTAATTAATGTGTCATGCATTTTAATTGATGTGTCAAAAATTGAATTTTCGTGTGGCTTTTTTTTAAATTGCAAACTAACATAGCAGTAGGATGGCACAGATTGTTGTCTACCAAGAAAAACTCAAATGCCTGATGCATGAGGGGAGCACATATTGTCACTCATTTCCACAGAGAGGCTGACTGAGCAAACTGAACAGGTCTGTCCCAGACATCTAATGGACCAATAGGTTCTCAGAAGGCACTAGGAGAATTTCCAAGCAAGTTCTATTGGGAGCCTTATTGACCTCCAGAATATGGAGGTGACGAGGGCTCTTGATAGGATTGCTCCTGAGCAGCCTCTCCCTGTGGACCAACCCTAGCAAGCATCTTGGTTTTCTGAGGAAATCCAGAAGATAAAGTGCCACAAGAGACACCTAGAGTGATGCTGGCAGAAAACAAGGAGCAAATTCAACTGGACAGGATTATAATTTATTTATTATTATTTGTCATATTTATATCCCGCCCATCTCCCCCACAAGGAGGGACCCTGGGAGGTTCACAACAAAAGTTTAAAATCAGTAAAAAACTATAAATAACAATAATAAACAATAAAAATATCTAATACAGTCCGATCCAAGGAATGGTAGATCTCACTTATCCCATAGGTCAGGGCAGATCTAAGAGACCAGCCAACCCCAAGACTGGCTGTTCCCCTCCCCAAGCATGGTGACATAACCAGGTCTTTAGGTTTTTTCTAAAGTCCAGGAGAGAGGGGGCCGATCTTATTTCAGGAGGAAGAATATTCCAGAGGGAGGGGGCTACTGCAGAGAAGGCACGCCTCCTAGACCCCGTCAGATGGAACTCTCTTACAGACGAGGCTCGTAGCATGCCCTCTCTGCAGGACCGGGTGGGACGGGTTGATTGAACAGGGATGAGACGGTCCCTCAGGTAACTTGGTCCCATGCCATGTAGGGCTTTAAAGGTGATAACCAACACCTTGAATTGAATCCAGAAGCAAACTGGGACCCAATGCAGCTCGCAGAGCAAAGGTGTTATGTGTGCTGATCTCGAGGCACCTAAAATCGCCCGTACGGCTGCATTCTGAACCAGCTGAAGCCTCTGGACGCTCCTCAAGGGTAGCCCCATGTAGAGTGCATTACAATAGTCTATATGGGAGATGACCAGGGCATGAGTGACTGTTCGAAGGGCCTCTCGCTCCAGGGAAGGGCGTAACTGGCGCACAACACGAAGTTGTGCAAAGGCCCTTAAGTCCATGTTTGGACCTACCTTGTGGTGGTATGGGTGGCAAAGTGAAATTCCTTCCCCACCCTTACTGCATCCAGTGGAGTGCTATCCAGCAGCTCTTTTAAAGTTACTGGAGCCTTTTAGGGAAGGATGGGCTGGAAAAAATGATAATAAGTCACCGTGATATGCTGCCTAAGTAGTTTATAGATATAATTACTTGTATTCCGTTGGAGTTAGAAACTAGCTAGACAGAGTTGGAAAAGCTGCCAAGAGTGATATCTAAGGTTTTCTCTGAGAATAACTTGAGCCTATTGATCCTGAAGAAGTGGACCTAGTTCTTTGTGAGATGAGCTGTACCACTCATGAGCTAGACCCCTGCCCCACCTAGCTAACATCGACAGGGAGGAGAGCGTGCTGGATTCAGGCCATTGATATCTTACTTTGTGAGTGGGAGGTACCAGCATCATGGAAAGGAGGACCGGGGGCCCACTCTTTAAGGGGCTGATCTTGGACCCACAATAGTAGATAATTTATTACTTTGTCACCATTCTTCCCTTTTTACAGAAGGTTGTTGAGAAGGTGGTGGTACTGCAGTTGCAGAGGACTCTGGATGAAACAGATTATCTGAACCCTTTCCAATCAGGGTTTGGGCCCAGGTATGGGATAGAAACAGAACTGATGGTTCTCTCACTGATGGTTATAGCAGGTTCTGGAAGGAGAAGCGTGAACCTACTGATCCTGATACATCTTTCAATAGCCTTCAGTACCGTTGACCATGGTAATCTACTGGATCATTGTGAGGGTTAGGACTTGGGGACACCATTCTGCAATGGTTCTGCTCCTTCTTTCCTATATTGTTCCAGTTGGTGTATCGGGGGGACAGAGGCTGAGTCTTTAAAAAAAACGAGGTGGAACATGTGATCTGGCAAAAGCCAAGGGAAGTGCCTGGGGGTGCCATGTTTGGGACACAGAAATTAGGTAAGGGATAAATAATTGTAATTGGATCAAGATTTAGACAGCAATTTCCAAATGTTCCAAAATCCTTGTTTGACTGCAACAACTGCAAAAACTAGAAAGACACAAAAGCAGGTCATATCCATCTTATCTATAGAACCAGGTTTTGGGAGAGAAACCAAAAGTCAGGTGAGTTTTGAAGCTGACTCACTTTTAATGAGTTTGCCAAAGTTATTTCGGATTTCAGAGTTCCCAGTTGTGAAGGAGGGAGCCTACTCATTCCCTAGTCATGTTGCAAACATGTTAATGCTTAAAAAACCCTTCAAAGGTGAAAAGAAATGTCACTGAGTTCCTTCTCTCTACACAGTCAATTCAGATATGCAGGTGGGAAGAAATCTCTCCAGCATTTAAGAGGTGAAACAGAGTCAAGCCTACCTAGCGGAAATTATGCTTCCCAATATTCTAAACACCTACAGATTAAGATAGCTTTGAAAAATCATCCTATATGATTCTACAATTTTGTTTCATTCATATTTCCTAATGGATGGGGAGGGGGAAGAAATATATTCTGAATTATACTCCCCCCCAAAAAAAACTTTTATAAGCTGATAGTGTAACCAGGTCTGAAAGAGGAACAAACGAGCAGAGAGCTGACAAAACCTTGGCTGTGGGAGACATGACTTTAAAGGCACAGCATATAAATGAAATGCAAAGTGTATTACGCCCGACAGCTGAAAGAAGCGGTGGGGGACAGGGATGGGGGAATATTCCTCTGACAAAGACTCAAAGAAATAAAAAAATAATAATTTTTTCATATATTGATGTGTGCAACAACTCCTCAGGGGAAAGGTTTGGAAAAAATGATGTAGATATTACAAGGAGGTTGACATGAAGAATGGTAGCGGAAAAGCTAACGCAACGTGTCTTACGAGTTGAAAATATATACATTTTTGGCAGAGAAAGGTCAACAACACTATTTTAATAATCTGTGATTGGGCTTCTGCTATCACAAATTGATCTTTGCACACCTCTCATGCTGCACACTAATCAGTATCTACAAAATTATTCAAGGGGCTTACCTAGGTGTTATTTTCTTGTGTATTTGCTATAACTTCAATCCAATCAACTCAAAGTGGCATACAAAGTCAAGTAGAAATTCTCCATTACATCATGCCCCGAAGGCTCTTTGAAACAGCCAGGTTCAAGCTTCCTCAACGTCATCAGGGAAGCAGCCAGTCTGATCTTGGGGGAGAGAGCGGGGAAAAATGCCCTTAATTTATAAGTTTCCTTTTTATCATCCCATAATTCTCTCATCTTGTCTTATGTCTCTATTCAGTATCTCAAGAACTAAAATGAACAAAAGTGGAGACAGCGGACATCCTTGTCTTGTCCCTTTTGAATCTCACAAGGTTTTGTTAGTTCTCCATTAACAATTATTTGTGCTTTCTGAGAAGAATAAATCCATCTTACCCATTTAATAAAATTATCTCCAAGCTCCCTATGTTCCATAACTCTAAACAAGAAAATCCAAATTGTCAAAGACCTTATCTGCATCTAAGAATATCAATGCAGCTTGTTTTTCATTATGTTGCTCCAAGTACTCCAAAATATCCAAAACATTTCTAATATTATCTCGTAATTGTCTTTTAGGTGAAAACCCACATTGATCTTCATGAATAAAGTCCTGTAAAATTATCTTCAGCCTTTCAGCCAAAGTTGTGGTAAACAATTTATAGTCATTATTCAATAAAGATATTGGCTGATAATTTATTCTTAAATCTTCTGCCTCTTTAGGTATTAATGCTATATTAGCCTCTTTCCAGTTATCAGGAATCTTTCCATTCTGCAAAATAATCATTGGCGATCACTCATAGCCGAGTAAGATTGTCTTCCAAAGGTAAAATTTTAACGGTGAATCCGTAAGTGGCTATAAAGGCCAATTCTGGATCCACACAACCTCCCACAATGAGGGCATAGGTTTCCGGGTGGGAGACGGTCATGATGAGGGTTTGCCTGACGTGCCTTCCTTTTAGCTCTTTTCTCCTTTTCGCCCTGTACTCGTGCTTCTTCAAAGTCCATAGCGCCATTAATAAAGGATGACCTCCAATTGAAACGCTCATGAGTTAGGGCTTCCCAGTTCTCATCCAAGAAAGTCCTGTTGGTGCACAACGATCAGCACACAACCTTCACAGAAAAAGGCTCTAATCCAATGGCATGGATACCATGACGATTGGTGACCTTTTGTCTGCTGCAGCCTTCATCCGCCTTCGCAGCCGTTGTAACAATACACCTTGTTATCTTCCACCTGTTCTGCCGTTGAGGACTTTCTTGGATCACTCGCTGGATCGTCACCTTGTTGTGGTGAGTGGGCTTGTGTGTTCCCAATGAACCCTGTGAGCGAAGCCGTCGGGAGTCATGTACTCCTGGCAGGGTCACCCATGGCGGTAAGGTCCAGGGGGAGGAACCAGACAAAGAGCAAAATAATATTCATCATTTGCTGTAAAGGTTGTAAAAGCTCATCCTGAAAACATTTATAGTAAGAAGCTGGCAGCCCATCTGGACCAGGTGCTTTTCTTGTTTTAGTCCTTTTAATAGCTTCACACACTTATTGTTATAGGTTCATCCAAATTTGTCTCTGATTCTCTGTAATCTTCGGTAAATTCTGTTTATATAAATATTCATCCACTTTTTCTGAGGAAATTTCTTGACCTTTGTATAAAGTAGTATAATACTGATGAAACACTTTTTGCATATTTACATATGTTATTAAGGTATTTCCTTCTTGTAACTTTAATATCACTTTCTTTTCGCTACTTGTATGCCAATCATTTCCCCATTTATCTGCAAATTCAAAATTTCTTTGTTTTGCATAGTTCATCTTTATTTCCATCTCTCTCACTGTTAACATAGATAGTTCCCTCTGTAAAAGCTTAATTTGGTGAGTAATAGTTGTCATCCCTGGGGATTTTTTAAATTCTTCTTCCTTTTTTTTAATCTCATCCAAAAACATTTGTATTTTCTCTTGCCTTTTCTTTTTAAGTTCACTATTATGTTGTATAAAATATCCTCTTACAAAAGCTTTACTTGCATCCCAAACCATCCTTAGTTCTGTTCTTTTATTAAGATTATTCTCAAAAAAATTCCTGTAACTTCTTTTTACAATCCTTTACTAACGTTTCTTTTGTAACAACATCTCATTCAATCTCCACCTAAAAGATCAATTTTTCCTTTTAAAAGTTAAAGTCACTGGATTGTGATCTGAAAAAGTCTTTGGTAATGTCTCCACTTTATAAACATTAACAGCCAAAGCCTTAGAAATCCAAATCATATCTATTCTTGAAAAAGATCTATGTCTTTCAGAAAAATAAGTATATTCTTTTGAGTCACCATTTTTATATCTCCATGCATCAACAAGCTCCAAATTATATACTGAATTAATAAAAAATCTTTGGTAGTTTGCCCTGTGTATTTTTAATAGTTTTATCAGAAGTTCTATCTTTTTGTGGGGAAACCACTCCATTCCAGTCTCCCAGGACACACCAATTTTCAAACAAAATATCCAAAAATGTATCCATTAAAAAAAGGTAAAGGTTTCCCCTGCACAGTCGTGTCTGACTCTAGGGGGCAGTGCTCATCTCTGTTTGTTAGCCAATGAGCCAGCGTTGTCCGAAGACGCTTCCGCGGTCATGTGGCTGGCATGACGCACGTGGAACATTGTTACCTACCCACCGAAGTGGTACCTATTAATCTACTTATATTTACATGCTTTCAAATTGCTAGGTTGGCAAGAGCTGGGGTGAGCGCGGGAGCTCACTCCGTCACACGGGGCTAGGGTCTCGAACCTCCGAACTTGCGATCTTCCGATCGACAAGCCTGGCATCTTACCCGCTGTTTTATCTTCATTTGGCCCATACAGTATATTCTCAGTATCAAAGTCTTAGCCTCCTGTAGATTAACTTCCACCCCAACACACCTGCCATGATTATAAGTCAATATAAGTTTTGGATATAGTTGAGAGTTTACAAACAACTCCAACTGCAGCACAATGTAGCATTTACAGTATTCTGGGAAGGCTCTATAGAAAAAAAAAGCTTTTCACTGCCTTCAGGAAACAGGAAACCATCCAGACTTCCGGAGGTAAAAAGTTTGAGAAGGAGGTGGCCGTAGTAGAGAAGGCTTGTTTCTGGGGCCCACCTCTACCTCCTTTAGGGTGTGTACCCACAGCACACCCTCTCTGCCTGTCCACACTGTGTGTGTGCAGATTCTACTCCAAGTAGATGATCTTGGAGATATTTAGATTCATACCTGATAGGGAAAGACTAGAAACATTTGAGTGGGAGGGATTTTTCATGGTATTTTGGTTAAAATTTTGAGGGTCGGGTTATCCGCAGACAGGCTTATCCACTAGTACATATGGGTACTTTAAAAAAAAGTATTACCATATATACTCGCAGATAAGCCAAACCCAATTTTTTTGGTGTGTTTTGGAACGTAAAACTCTCAGCTTATCTGCAAGTGTATACGGTATCACTCAATAAAATTAATCCATATTAGAATTCCCTGCCATCATCACTGAACAGGTGGAATATCCCAAAGCAGGAGTCTAAACAGAACCAACCCAAGACAGTTCTCTAGTTAACAAGGATTGCCATCATAGCTACCAGCCCCTTCACACAAAGAAACCAGTTGGACTGCCTGTCAGGTTTTAGTAGTGGTGATGCATAAAATGCAACCAATAACAGCTGATTCCTTAGCAGAATGAACTGTAGGTCAGGCAGTATGATATTCAGAGTTACAGTATACTCCAACCCCCAGCTGCCCCTCTCAGCCGCCAAGCATAGCAACTCTGCCCAGTGGAAGCTTTTTTCCACAGGCAATACAAGAAGATTCCTATTCAAGGAAGTAAAGGTTCATTACATCAAAACAAAGTTTGCATTCATCAAGCAGAGATACTTTTTCCAGACTGCTTACTGGAAGTACCTTCACATAGGCAGATACAAATACTGTCAATAAACAAAATACTTCTGAAGATCATATACGTAGGGAGATGGGAAAGAAACTAGTTTGAATTCTAGTGAGCGTAAACCCAACTGTGTTGCAACAGACAAGGATGAATTTTATGTCCATGTGCTCCTTCCAGGCTCAGAATGTCTCTGAGAAGATATATTCAAAGCAATGATATGTAACCTCCTCACCCCTCCCTTCCCCTCATAGAGAATTTGAAGATTACTGCACGTTATGGTTTCTTCTTTACTGAAACTCCCTCACAGGAACATTTTTGAAGGCTCAGGAAAAAGGGATATTTCACATTCAGAAAAGTACTTTCCTGTTCTGTACAGCAGACTCCCACAGACCTATTGCCAGAAGGCCTCTTCTCAGCACATGATATAAAAAGACCCACTCCCTCTCTGTCTCTAAACAGGGAACTTAACACGCCCAGGCAAGTCCATGCAACGCCTCCTTCAAAGTCCATCAGAAGGTTAGTGAAGCATTCAGGAAGTCCTAAGAGGGGGCCCCAACAAGGAAATTCATCAAGAAACTAAAAATCTGCTCAGTACAATGTGGGCCAGTTTCAGGAAATAAATATTGTTTCAAGCCGATATTAATGGACCTCGCTTTGCAAGCATTTCACCTATGAGATCTTGGAAAGGAAATTTAGGTTAAATAGCCTTTCAGAAATACAATATTCACCAGGACTTCATCCAGAAAAGATAGTAAATTATGATATATGGCATGCATTAATCTGAGTCATGGATATTTATATCAACTCTTTGGTTAACTGCCTATACCAGACTGCAGTATAAAAGAACTATATTTGTATCTGTTACTATTCATGTTGAATAGACCAAAGTGCTTGCATTTTGTGTTTCCTAGCACTTTTTACAATAAATTATGTGTGTGTGTGTAAACACGCACAGTTTTTGACTCCTGGCGACTGCCTGGACTACTCCCTGCAGTTTTCTTGTCAAGATTTTTCAGAAGTGGTTTGCCCTTGCTTGCTTCCCAGGCTGAGAGAGAGTGACTGGCCCAGCTGGCCTTGTGCCTAAGGCAGAGCTAAAACTCACGGTCTTCCGGTTTCTAGACTGACGCCTTAACCACTGCATCAAACTGGTTCCCTTTACAATAAATACCACAGCCTAAAAAGGAGTGAGAAGACACCTAGTCAACAATCAATATACAATTTGCATCAGTACTATCAGAAATTGCAACTAAATACTTCTAATAACAGAAGCACTAAGTTAAATTCATTCAGCATATTTTTCCCCCTAGAGTTCTGTTCCTCTCATATGCCTTCAGGTAACCTGATGTAGATGAAAGCCTTTGCTGCCCTTCCTTCCAGCAGGACAAAAGTTGGTTATCAAATATTTTGTTAAAATTATGTCTTTTGCCGTTAATAAGAGCCAAACAAATTCACCGACTGCATGCCTCAGGCATAAATGCAGGCAAACATTGCCAAAATAACAACCATCATCATCATCATCACCATCATCATCATCATTAAACTTGTATGCCGTCCGACTCTCAATGACTCTGGGAGGCTCACAACAATCAAACAAAGAAATTACAATAAAAACAGTAAAACATAAAAGATAAAAATAAAAGATGGCAAGTGTGATAAACAGATGGGCGGTGATAGAAATTGGAAAAATAAATTTAATTTTTTTAAAAAAGTTAGATATCTATCATAATTATTTTTTTTTAATCTGTTCAATTTTGTCCTATTCTCGGAGACTGCCTGGACAAGTCCCTGCAGTTTTCTTGGCAAGGTTTTTCAGAAGTAGTTTGCCATTGCCTAGGGCTGAGAGGAAGTGACTGGCCCAAGGTCACCCAGCTCGTTTTGTGCCTAAGGCGGCACTAGAACTCAGGGTCTCCCAATTTCTAGCCTGGTGCCTTAACTACTACACCAAACTGGCTCTCATAATTAAATTATTGTTCAGTTAATACAGACTGAAACTGTAGAGTGTTTTCCCTAATAAATGTATACTAAACTTGTACAAAGAAAGGAAAGGGAAAGGGGAAGGGGAAGGGGAAGGGGAAGGGGAAGGGGAAGGAAAGGAAAGGAAAGGAAAGGAAAGGAAAGGAGGAAAGGAAAGGAAAGGAAAGGAAAGGAAAGGAAAGGAAAGGAAAGGAAAGGAAAGGAAAGGAAAGGAAAGGAAAGGAAAGGAAAGGAAAGGAAAGGAAAAGAAACAAAGGCCTACAATAAATTATAATGCCTATATTTTATCCATTCTGAAGACATTAATACAGTGATAAATTTGTACTTTGGATCATGATTCACTATATGGCAACACTGTTATTATATGCAATATGGCTAAATTATTATTCATGTTTTTTACTACTTTTAGGCTAATCAGACTCAAATCCAAGAAAGTGTAACCCATTCACATACTTCAAACTGTAGGTCAGCATTTTCATTGCTCTATTTTGGCCATATCAGAGAATCATTCCTCCGATACTTTAAGAAACGGGTCCCTCCAAAAAACATCACAAGGAAGAACAATAAGGGCAGTACAAAAAGATAACCCCTCTTTTCTGCACCCTCTCCAACAACCCACCATCCAATCTTCCCAACTAAACTAGAACTGATTCTGCAAACATCGATGGGCTCTGTCATTTCATCTTTTGAGCCAGAAAATGCAAATTTCAGGGAAATGAGAGCAAATAAAAGTTTGCCTGCAACCTTAGACACTGACTGCACTGCAGAGGCTTAACTGTGACTCGAGAGGGTTTTGTGGTGGTTGTTGTTTGTGCATTGTCTTGTATATCAAGACAAATCAATACAACGTGAAGTAAGGATGTGGAAGGGGGATTTTGTCACACAAGACCCTCAGCAATTCAGAACAGACACGGATTTTTTCCTTCTTGTTTTCAGCATTTCAAGGATGGTGCATATTAAACAACTGTGGATCTTCTGCAAATTGCTTTTGCAGCATTGAAGAGCAGACATGACTGAGATGTCCTAGTGCTGTGAGAAGGCAAAAGATGGAGTGAAAAAACTTACCTCTCTCCTCAAGGTATTGCTTAGGTGCTGAACAATCTAACTGGGTTCCAGTCTGCACCAGAGAACTGCAAGTCTTATTTGCAGCTTACAGGAAAATTATTAGGAGGGGAACACAGGGCTTAATTGTGGCTGGCTTGACAGAGTATCTTCCCACTCCCCATGCCAAATCCTTCTTTTACTTTCAGGACTCAAGTTACGGAGGTGCAACAGGCAACTTTTGTTCTTAATATCCATCTGGCATCTGAGAGTTCATGCTGGCATCTTACACTATGCTGCTAAGGAGCTTTCTCTTTGGACAACTCTGTGTATTTTCCTAGGAAAGCAAGTCCTATAACTGAAGGTCAGTCAATGAATGTTGGGGGCAGCCAGAATGGAATGGAAGCTTTCAGTTCTATGCTTTGCTTCCCCTTGGGTTGAGCAACTGAATTGTTCACTAGGTTATAATGACTTCTGGGCTGC
The DNA here is from genome assembly GCA_023362775.1 of Charina bottae. Classification (NCBI taxonomy): domain Eukaryota; kingdom Metazoa; phylum Chordata; class Lepidosauria; order Squamata; family Charinaidae; genus Charina; species Charina bottae. The sequence continues at coordinate 214,182,362 of JALMGJ010000001.1, forward strand.
AGAGTGACTTCACCCAGCCAGCCAATCTATTGGCTAAGTTTCCAGACCAGTCTTTGGTGACTATTCAGTCTGGGTCATGCCTGACTCATTGCTACACCTGGCTCTTATGCACATACTTGTTAAATATCCCTAAGGTTGGTGATAGACCATCTGGAGTCTTCTAGATGTTGCTGCACTATAATTTGAAACAGGCCTAGTAGTATGGCTAATGGTGAAGAATGCTGGGAACTGCAGTTTAACATCTGTGTTAGGTCCTTGGAACACATGACCTTTGCTGTCCATCCTGCCAACTCTTTAAGCTACCTGCAGTTACAAATAAAGCCAAACTTTAGTGACATGTATTCAAAAGCTGTGTTTACTCACAATACACTAGATTCTAAAACATTTGCTAATAGTTAGAAATAAAACTGCCTTCATTTCCTCTATAGGGCTTGCCCCAGGCAGTGGTCACTGACTTCTTCACTACTTATGCAATGTTGGGGACTAATGAAAGCTCATCATGCTTCTTGGCTATTAATCTCCATGCTGAGTCTGAGCCTGCTACACAATTATCTAATTATAGCTCTCCCCACATTTAATTGCATTGTACCTCTATATTGTTTCCCCTGTATTTCCTTCATCTGAAGAGCCCTCATTTAGATTCAAAAGCTTAACCGCATGGACTTAGCCATTAAACTGATTTATGTTGCATAAAAGATCAAAATGGATCATACCTTGTGACCAAATAACCATTAAAAGGTTTTGGTAAAGATCATTAATTCACCTCCCTAGACAGTTAGTTTAGTAGTTAATATGACGGAGATGACTCTATCCGGTTAACCTTAATCAATTTGTTATTATGATTAGTCACTTTACCCTAAACAACATGAGCGTGAAAAAGAAAGATGAAACACTAAGCTTTAAAATGCGTTAATAAACAACTCAATTGAGTTATGACCTTGAGTGACCTTATGCCTACCAAAGTCAATGGAGAGATTAAATGAACTCAGCCCTTGGGTCATGTGCCAAGTTAATTGCCCTGAAAATTTTACACTTCCACACCACAGTGATCTTTCAACTGAAAGGTAGAAAACATTACCAGAGGACAAGATCAGATCAACTAAGAAACAACACAAAAGTGGCTTTCTGCAAGGATAGGATATGTTTTTTTTTCATTATAAGCAAATTCACAAGATTAATCCTCATTGAAAATCAGTGGCATTTATTTCTGAATGAACTTTGAATAATGCTGTGTTGCCAGTCATTAGTTATGCAATACACGGAAGACTTATTCAAATGTCTTTCAATTTGAATTTGTTCATGCTAGTGTAACAAAAATCACAGTTCCATCTAACAAGCATCCTGTACGTTTTCAACAAATTCACCTATCTCAACGTGCAACATGCCAAGACACCAACCTTAGGTGCAACTTCAGCATTAATGGCAGAAAACCAGATGATCCGAAAACTAAATCTGGACTGCGTGGAAGCAAAACTTAAAACCCAGACTAGCAGGTATTTCACTTTTCCCCAAGTCTGCTGTAGACAGGCCACTATCACAGTAAAATGGCCAAGAACAAGAGGCATCATTCACTGCTATATAAACTATGACAATCAACACCAGGAGGTATAATCATTATGCAACAAATCCTTAGAAAAGTCTCTGTTAGCCTCATACTTTTGACTGTGAGTGGGACTTGTAGTATCAGCTTTTCCAGAGAGTATCAGGTTGGGGAATACCATCTTAGCGTAAAAGATGATAAACATGTCCAGTACCCCACTAATTCACTATCATAAATAACACACGCATTGTGTGTGGCCTGGTCTGACGCCAGCAGGAAATAAATTCTTCTCTTTAAATGGCACATGAGGCATCATTTTCCATGTAAAACATTCTCTGTTTTCTCTTTCATTGTTTTTCAGAATTTTTCAACTGCGCAGGCAACCCTCTACCCACAGTACAATTTATCTGAATGGCTGATAAAGTCCCTCTGTCCTGGGTTATTCCCCACATCACTGAAGTAATGGCAATATTTAAAAAATTAAAATAAGCAGATACATATTTTCAGTCTTTCTCCTGCCTGCCCTTTACACCTTTTGGTCTCATCTGAAACTGTAGAAGCCAGTGAATGTCAGTGGAGTTTCAATGGTGTCAATGAAATAAGATTCTGCCTCAAAAGGCCTGAATTATTGCTTCCTTCCCAGTTCAGTTTCGCTACTATTCCCACTGGAACAAAGCCTTCCTATCACACACTTGCATTTGGTATTCAGGCGGTGAATCAGTAAATCATCACTTCCCGCATGAAAGGGTTCATTCTGTCTGGGTGCATTTCACTGTCTTGTGTGCTCATTTTGTCCAGGGTGAAAAAGAGAGACACTTGATCCTTAATTTCTATGCTCAACCACAGATCCTTCATCCTTTCCATATTTGCACAAAACCTTAAAGGGAAGCAATGGAACATCAGTCCTATGAACGTTGCCTTGCTTCATCCAGAAAACAAAACTCACATATGCTTTGCCAATCATGTATGCTACAATTTGCATTTAAAGCAAATTGTAACAATTTACTAGGAGATAAAGAAAAAGACATGTGTTCAGAGTACAGTGACCAAACATCCTTTATTATGAAGCACAGTCCTTTATTTCAGAAAGCTGTCCCTTTAGATTTATTTATTTTTTCAAAAAACTCACTTTTGTCCTTTATTTTGGTCATTTAACTTTTACTGTACAAATGGTACCATTTAATGCACAGTCTTTCACATTCATGTGAAAAATATGGAAACTGAATTGTCTTTTTAAAATACATTTACATATACTGTTTGATTTTAGGTATTTTATTAGAATATTGTTTTTTGTAAAGTTTTTCTTGACTTTGCTCTTGAATTTTCCTTTGTAAAGCAAAGTTATAAACATAAAGAATTAAAATGTTTTATTCTTATGAGCCTCTTTAAGATTTGCCCCGTTTCAGTTTTGTCCTTTATTTTTTCCAAGGAAATATGGCCTCTGTAGTTTACAGGCACTGCATTTTGTTGTGGCAATGAGGATAATGTTAACAGTGTTATTAATAGCACCAAGTCATAATCCAGGAATCTGTAAAAGTCTCAAAATTGGAAGGTCAACAAAATAACAGAAAAAGCAAGCTACCAAGGATGATGTTGCCAAATGTTCACAGACCATATTGTTTTACTTGTTATTTACTTCATATTCCTTTTTTAAAAAAATCTGTTTCTAGTGGAAAGCTTTTCCCTTAAGCTGGTGTCCCCTTTCCTACTTTACTTCCTCCAAACATTGAGATAGGTTTTTGAGATAACATCTCCAAGGGCAGAGAAAGCAAAGCTCCATGTTTTTGCCCTTTCAGTTTGCCTGTGAACACTATAGGGAAATTGAAAGGCCAAAATTAAATACAGTGGCACAAATGTCAACTTTGACCAATGAAACTCAGAACATCTGGATGCTTGAAAAGAATAAAAATTGGGGCTGCTCTCTTAATCATTGTATTTTGAGGCTATGTATACAGTATATCTGCTTCAGTTGGCATTTGTTACTGCTTATTCAAGCAGAGCTTAAGCTAACAAGATCATTTAAAATAAAATTAAAAGAGTAGGCAGCTTGGCACATATATAGGAATTGCACTGATCATGAACTGTTTATTGAGCCAAGCCTGAAACGTTGATTCATTTTAACAGCCTATTGTGTTACTCAGACAAACAATTAACATTTGTAAAAATTTAAAGGATATGAAATCCAAGTCCCATTGGACTTAGAACTGAACCAAAACAGATTGTTGATGGTTTTTATGCCAAGCGTCTGGAAAATGTGACACATTTCACTTTGTAGAAAATCAGAACCCTCAAGGAGATGCCAATTAAAAAGAACCTATCTGAAATCAATAATTACAATGCCAAATTGACATTAATTTTTTTCAGTCTTTTTACAAGCTTCACAAAAACAACAATCAGAGAAAGAGATATATCCTCAAGCAAGTGAATTATTACTTTGTATTTTTATCAAAAATGAGGTCTTTCTGCACAGAAAAACACTACCCTCTGAATGAGTACCTGTAAAGTCATTAATAAGATCCCCATCTTGATAATAAAATAAAAAAATAAATTGTTATTAAAACCTTATTTAGAGCCACGGCCAAGTCCTCGACTTAAGATTGCCCAACGGTACAAATTCCTGAAGCGCAACACATTGAAATCATGGTTACAATCCCCACCTACTGCATATTGGCACCTTTATGTTATTTACCACTGTGGTGGTTTGTCTAGAAGTTCAGCAGAAGCAAGTTACAGTATCAGCATTTTTTGATGGTTCTATGTCCCACCAGATGAATTAGAGAAATAAAGTGGAGCCAGAGCAAGTTAAGGTCAGAAGACAACAAGCTGTCAGGACCATGGACAGCAATCTTGGTAATGGTAGCTGGAGTATTTTCTCACAAGGGAGAACTGCTGTATCAGCAATGAATCCAAGGTCTAGCAAAGCCTGGTCTTCTCTAGGCTTCACCCATACTGAATGCCATTTGGTGGAGCCTCTATCATCTATCTCTATCATCTCATGTTCCTGTGTGGTTGAGCAAAAAGTGAAACTGTGGAGTTTCAGAATCTGAGAATTACATCTCAGAAGAGAGTGCCAAGAGTTCTTCCCAAAGTAAGGCATCAACTTGTGACTCATTGGACTCTGAATCCTTCTCAAATCTCACTCCTCCTAGATTCAAGTTTGTAATGGAGGAGAAATGATAACATCTCTTTCTCTCTCTCATTATGCCATGCAACTATATCTGGATAAGGCCAATTTGAATGTTGAGCTGAATTTTTAAAAGTTCCATCAAAGTAGGAGGATATCTAACAAGGCTATGCTAAAACCATTCTCTATTATAGTTTTCTGTGTATAGGGCTGCTGTGGTTTGTTAGTTTTTATATAAGGAAAGATTTAATCCTAGACTCTTTATTATTTTAGAGTAAATTTGCAGCAATACATATCAGAAAAATTCATGAGAACTTGAATCAAGGACCTCCTCGTAGTCTCTGAAGTGTATAATTCAAGCTGTATAGTGTGTCCTACCCATTGCAAGCAACTGCTGGTTCCACGTGATCCTTGCTTTTCTTTTGTCAAGGCAAAAGTTAGAATCTGGCTTTGCTTCATGTAAAGCCCCTTTACTTTAAATCCCTGCTTTCCTCCCTGCCTAGCCACCATTCTGAAAGAGTGGTTACATCCATAGGAGTCTGCTCAAACCTAAAGATTTGTTCCACAAGACTTCTGCTCTGGCCCACAGGTAAGATCCATCAAGACAGCAGTCAGTGAATACAGGTTCTTTGTGGTGAACTAGCTATGTCTTATGTCCTGGTCTTTGCAAAACACTTGTCTTTGTTTTTTATTGATATGGAACATGCTAATGGCTTTTTAACCGCCTTTGTTTTAGATGGGCTATTGGGATTTTTGGCTTCAGAAAAAAGAACTAGAAGAATTGGAAACTGAAATACATGCAATACTTAAACACCCTTTACAGACACTAAGTCATATTTACTTTACAAAATGTATTTTGCATGATTTGGTTTCTTTACAAAAGAATGTTTAATAAATTAAGTGCAGTTCATTGAGGCCATAATTATACATTTATTAGTTGAATTTACTTCATTTTCAGTTTTTGTTATGAAAAGATTTATAGACATCTACTTTCTAAGGAAAACAGCATTTTATCAGTATTGCCTCTTTAGGAAAAAAGGCAGGCAGAATTAACGGAAACAGAAGAAATCATCAACAGTATAGCAAAGCAAAGCAAAGCAAATTATGTACTCTGGATTTTGTCCTCCATTTTATGAAACAAACATAGAGAGCAGTAATTAAAAAGAAAAGCTGAAAGTTCTCCAAATACACATTTTGGCACATGAAAGACTGTCTAATCAGTATCTTTTTCTGAGGCTGAAGTACTATCACAATCAGAAGTTTGTACTTCTTTTGTTGTTGTTTATTCGTTCAGTCGCTTCCGACTCTTTGTGACTTCATGGACCAGCCCACGCCAGAGCTTCCTGTTGGCCGTCGCCACCCCCAGCTCCCCCAAGGTCGAGTCCATCACCTCCAGAATATCATCCATCCATCTTGCCCTTGGTCGGCCCCCCTTCCTTTTGCCTTCCACTTTCCCTAGCATCAGCTTCTTCTCCAGGGTATCCTGTCTTCTCATTATGTGGCCAAAGTACTTCAGTTTTGCCTTTAATATCATTCCCTCAAGTGAGCAGTCTGGCTTTATTTCCTGGAGTATGGACTGGTTTGATCTTCTTGCAGTCCAAGGCACTCTCAGAATTTTCCTCCAACACCACAGTTCAAAAGCATCTATCTTCCTTGTACTTCTTAGCTTTTACTTTTGTCATTTCATCATTTTCATGGACTTCTAAAGCCTACAGTATATTGAGATAAACTTCTCTACCCTTTCACGTATTCACTGTCTGATTAGGTAAATTTCCAAACATAAAACTTTTTCACATCTTAACCATACACTGCATATCATGTAAAAAGAAATAATTAGGAAATGTCATAATCCATTTTTCTCATTTTTTGGTCAAATGCAAACAAAAGAGGCCTAGAATAAATGGGAAAGCATATTTTTTCCTAAATATTCTTCTCCTCCTCCCCTCATACATTTTTCACATTTCTACCCAAGGCTCAAACTGATAACCTCAAGAAGACAGAAAGGCTGAACTTCAGTTCCCCCAGATCCCACCCCCAAACTTCACAAGGAAAGACAATGTCATAGACAAAATAACTCTAGGGCAGGGTTGGGCAACCTGAAATGCTAGGTCTCTATGCAATATTTGGTCTATTTTTTTAAAGTTGTCTTCCTAGTCTCAAAAGCTCTTTGCTGGTAAGAATTTTCTATTTCTCTCTTGGAAGCCCACTTAAGGACAATGGGGTTATAAAATGAAAGTGAAATGGGAAATGAAGAGAGAATGAGAGAAAAGCAAGTTACATAATGACGGAATAAATGGCTTTATCATTGGGCTCTAGCCGCACACTTATCTTAACATATTTTCTTGCATAGGTTGCAACTGCTGAGCTCATCCAACGTGGTAAACTATCATATGTCATAAATCACAATGGCTGAGTTCACACAATATGCTAAGCCAAAATCAAATAAGCCCTGTGAGCCCAGTGTAATATGCAAACCTAGTCACACGTGCTCCTTTCCCCAGAGTGATGTGAAGAGCATGTGGTCCTTGACACTGCCAAACTTTCCCATAAGAGGTCATTGCTCAGTGGTAGAGTACCTTCTTGACATGCATTAAATTGTAGGCTCCGTCTCAAGCTACTTCAATTTGGGTTGGAGAAACGTGAAGAGCTAATGCCAATGGTCTGACTTTTTATGCTCTTTAGAAAAGACAGATACCATACACAAAACGAAAAACTGGAGATTATCATGAGTGAGACAAAAAGGGCCCAAACTCATCTGCCCAACTTATATGCATCAGGTTTCCTATGGTTGCTTCACTCCAATGCTTGAGAAGGCAGGCACAGGTGCAGAGAACTGGAACAACGGGCTACTGAGTAGCACTTTCACAGCATTCATAACCCGTTTGCACAATTCCATCAATGTGGTGATTGAGTAGCAATGAAGAGATTGCTTCTTCCCAAATTAAATAATTATCTTGGTGTCAAACAACATTAAGAACATTGAAGAGTCTATTGCTGAGCATAAGCAGGATAAGCAAGCTTGCCAATAAAAATGCTGTCCCCCCAAAAGGGAAGCATTCTCCAGGGCCAGTCAATTGATGTGTGCATTTCTGTTCTGTGTTATCAGTCTCCTACAAAAGGCAATAGGTTTTACTGGCTTAATAAATAACAAGGGGATTTGAAATTCAACTTGTGTTAGATGCTAGTAATAGTTGCATGCATGGGGTCATTTTGTGGACACTATAGACAAAAATTTCTGCAAAGATTTGCTGTTTGTTCCAAGGGTATCTCAAAATATCCTGTTTAAACAGCAATTGCTATTCTGCATTTCATCCATTTTATCGTTTGCATTTGTTATGGCAGAAAACCAAGGCAATTTATTTATTTAGATATGTTATATTTTTGCTTGGTGGAAGAAATCCCATGCTATGTACATCAGTTCTGCTTTGTTGCGTGTTTCTCAATTCTCAACCGTTTCTTCTCTGGACCTGCAGAACCCACTGCATAAAAATGCATTTGCAGAGAAAACTTTATTGAGAAAACATCCCCCCAACCCCTCCCCCCCCCCCTCAACTGCACCAGAAGTAGCTAATCAGTTGATAGGCATTACAGGACATTTCATCGCCAACTTCCCATTCAGTGAATGAAACAGAATTGCCTAGTTAGAATGGAATGAACCGCAAAAGGCCTCCAGAATAAAACACTTGACCAGCGCAAGTATAACAAGAGGTGGGAATCATGGGCCTTATGCATGGTTCAAGGTCCACTCTAAAATGGAAAGATTTGGTGGGGTTTCGGTGGTCAGAACTGGAGTGATTCAGGCTTAATTTCCCACTAAGCAGTATCTTTCTTCAGAGCTTTATGGCTGATTGGAGGAATTGTTTTTCCCTGAGCAGCTTGATGGAAAGGTGAGACCTATGTGTATTAAATAAAGGATTCTGGTCACCGTTTGTTAAAAGTGTGTCTAATTTTTCTGACTGCTAAGACATATTTTAAAATACTGCAGCGGTTTTTCATATACAGTAGTCGCCTATGCCCATTCAATTAATTCATTTTCATTCTTCTTTTTGTTCTTTTTTTTAAAGAGAGTGTGTCATGACTGACCAAGGATCAGACTGAGAAAGGTTTGAAATGTCTTATAACTGTATACACATGTATTCAAGGGTAAAGCCATGGAAAGTAGCTCGCCCATAGGATCCAACAGAGCCTCAAGAAGGAGCTGAGGCCTAGAAAGTTGTATTGGCATCATGGAAAGTTCTCCAGCAGCTTACCAAAAGCTTACAGGGGCTTGCAGAAGCGTGCAAAAGTTATACACAAGTCCAGAAAATCCCAAAAAGATCCAGAGGAAGGGGAGGAGCAGTATATTGGACTTGTGAGCTACAGCCTATAAGAGGCAAATCTGGAATCACAGAAGGAAGACATAACAATGTAGAAGAAGACAGTGACGTGTAGGTGTTCGGGAGGAAGCCTCACTCCTCAGGGTGGTTCAGGTCAGCCTGTGCGCCCAACTTCCTGGCCCGCCCTTCACAGGACTGGCAGGGATATCACTGGTCATTCAGGCCTAATCATAGTCCGAAGGGTCAGCACATTGTAAGCCCACACTGAAATCCTTGTTAAAATAACAGACGCTAGTAAGAGAACTCAAACATGGAGCTGGGGTTTGGTTGTTTTCTCCTTTTCTTGTTAATTCTATATTGACTTATAGTGGGAGCTTTTGCTTAGATCAGAACATGAAACTGACCAAAGTAGGTATCAAGTTTGTATACTTGCTATGTGTGCAATCAACACGTCTAAAGTTTCCAAGTCAATCCTGTCTCAATAATCCATTCTTGGACCCAGTACACAAATCCTATAAAAACATAAAAAGTAGAAAGAACAGACTTACCATCTCAGATTTATCTTTTGATTATCAAACCACAATTAAGAAAGAGACAAGAAAATGTGAGTGCAAAAAAATGGCTTATCTATAAAGATTTATTAATATTTGAAGGATCAAATTATAAGATCAAGACAAGAGAGGATTTAGAAAAGGAGGGCCATATTTGTAACTGGTATACATGCTTACAAATAAAAGAACAATTTAAGATTGACTCTAAAAAATTTAATTTTAAAAATTATTCCGGAAAATGGGATAATGTACTGTATTATGGATGGAAGATGATCATCTGATAACAAAAATGTACAAAAATTTAATACAAAATACAACGTCTATTTTATCAAAAAAAAAAACTGTATAACTAAAATTTGGGTCATACTATTCAAATTGAAAAATGGGAGAAAATGTGGACAAAAGATTTAAAATTTACTCTAAATTATAACATGAAAGAAAAAAAATTTTAAATGATGTATAGATGGTACATCACTCCAAATACATTGTCGAAAATGAATAACACCATGTCAAATAGATGTTGGAAATGTAAAAGGGAAGTTGGTACTTTTTTTCACCTGTGGTGGATGTGTCAAAAAACAAAAAGTGTCTGGGACAAAATACATGAAATTATAAGTAAAATAATACAAGAAGATTTTTAAAAAGAACCGGAACTTTATCTACTAGTCTCCGGTTCTTTTTTAAAATCTTCTTGTATTATTTTACTTATAATTTCATGTATTTTGTCCCAGAAACTTTTTGTTTTTTGACACATCCACCACAAGTGAAAAAAAGTACCAACTTCCCTTTTATGGAAGAATGGATTATAAAAGTGATGGACTTAGCACAGATGGCAAAATTGACTGATCAACTAAATGATAAAAATATGGATGAGTTTAACTCTTGTTGGAGACCTTTTTACAAATTTATAGAAGAAACGCAAAAAATTCAATTGGAACTTTAATGTAATTAAGTAAGTCGCAAAGTTGGTTTAT